>BPLQ01009733.1:525291-693507 GCA_021605075.1 Caerostris darwini | reverse complement strand
AATTAAGGAATAAAAAAATTTAAAAGTTTATGAGAAATACAAAAGATAAATACAATGCAAATAAAAATTAATGAAAAATACTAAAAAAGCTAAGTACAATACAATTAATATAAGCAAAAAAAAGAATAATATAAAAAAGTTGGAATATACTACAAAGTAGAGTAATTGCTGCTAGAAAGGATGACTAGGTCTGGTGCAAATTATGCAGAGACGGTACCTTCGTCGTCGTCGTCGTCGTTCTTGAGTTTGTCGGAGTACCATGGCCTAGATAAATGGCCTTTACTCCAGGATTGCAGCACATAAAAGTTCATGATAAAAGGAAACACATTGATACATATAGCAAATGGATAAAGTGACCGAAGAAACTGCCCAATAGTATAAAATTTACAAATATCTACAAAATACAATTATATACAAATTTACAATTCAACAAAGAAAAATTAAGAAGAAAGGTTCAAGTACAAAAAGAAAAGTATATCAAAAACGAAGCTAGCAAGTATTTACAAAAAAGCTAAAAATATAAACATAATTAAAAGAGAAAGAGAAAAAGGTGAAATATACTACAAAGTGGCGAAATGCTGCTAGGAATGATGACTAAAGTCTAGGTGAGTTGCAAATTATGCAGAGACGCCCTGGGGCGCTTAGCATTTTCCGGCAATGTGAAATCGTATCGTGGGAGATTACGAATTTCATCATTGGGAATAAAGTTAAGGTTTGCGTAAAAATTTTTCGCAAGCTTGTACATGAAATTTTGAATAGGAGGGAGGGCCAAACTACGACGGATGTCATCATTCCTAAAGTACCAAGGTGAGTTTGAAATCATCCTGAGCATTTTGTTTTCAATACGAGAAATATAGTTAATATGGTACCTTGCAGCAGAACCCCAAACCGGGCAAGCATAGGTTATTACAGGACGCAAATAGTACATGTAAAGTATTAACTTGTTATCTAATGAGAGAGGTGAGTTTCTGTTAATAAACGGATAAAGCATGCGAATACAAATATTAACTTTTCTTTTTATGTGAGCCATATGTTTAATGTAGGTTAGTTTTTTATCGAGATAAACTCCCAGATATTTTGCGTTAGTAGTCCAATTAATTAGTTCATTAAAGAGATAAATGTTAGGTGGTGTTAGTCTGCGCCTCGTGAAGAGTACAGCTTCTGTTTTATCTACATTGATTTTAATTCGCCAGCGTGTGAGCCAAGCTTCTAAGTGTGTGAAGTAAGCTGTGAAATTGTTCTGGATGTCAGTGAGTGTTTTCCCTTTAGTAATTACGGCAGTGTCATCTGCATAGATTCCAAGTGAAATGTTTTTAAATTGCGGGATATCATTGATGTAGAGATTGAAAAGAATTGGCCCAATTAAGGACCCTTGCGGAACACCAGCCCCAATTATTCTATCTGCAGAGTGATTTGTATTTACTTTGACTGAAAAAGTTCTGTTTTGAAGATATGATCTAATCAGTAGAATTAAGTAGCGCGGAAATTTATAAGCCATTAATTTGTGTATTAAACCATCGATCCAAACTCTATCAAACGCTTTGGCTACATCCAGGAAAACAATACCCGTTAGAACCTTTTTAGTGAGTCCTTCAGAGATCATTTCAGTAATACGAAGCAACTGGTGAGTAGTGCTAAGCTGCGAAGTAAAGCCGAATTGCTGCGGAATCATTATAGAATGCTTATTGAGATGCTTTTTAATTTTATGAAGAATGACAAATTCCGTTAATTTACTTAAGGTAGAGAGAAGAGAAATCGGTCTATAATTACTGGGATTAGAAGGATCCTTTCCTGGCTTTAAAATGGGTAAAACAATTGCTTTTCGCCAGGAAAGGGGAAAATAAGAAAGTTTAATGATAGCATTAATGAGAGTAGCAATGCGTACAATTATATTATGCGGCAAGTTTTTGAGCATTTTATTAGTGATGTTATCAACGCCCGGCGCTTTATTTATTTTAAGCTTATCAATATATTCATATAGCAAAGAAGGATTAATATTAACAATTTTATTAGGATTACTATGGGAATTTAAAAGAGAGCGTGGGGTGCTTGTATGACATTTTAAAATTAACTCTGCATTTCTGAGTGAAACTAGTGAAAAATTATAACCATTGATATTGAGCACCCCACGCTTTTAGAACAGTGACATTCATTTTCTCGTCAGTCATTTTATTCTTATGTTAACAATTATTTTTTACTTTTTAGATAGATTAACTCTAAAAGCGTATTTTTTAGTTTTTTTAAACTATTAATTTATTTTTTACTTTTTAGTCTGATTAACTCTAAAAGCGTGTTTTTTTTTTTTAGTTTTTTTAAACTATAATTTATTTTTTATTTTTTAGTTTCAATACAAATCATAAAATAAGAAAAAGTAAAATTAAGGAATAAAAAATTTAAAAGTTTATGAGAAATACAAAAAGATAAATACAATGCAAATAAAAATTAATGACCGCTAAGTTTATATACTTTTTGCCCACCGAAATTTTCGGCCAGTAGGAAGAGCGCAATTCGACATGATCGCACTCCTATGCCTTTGAGATCCGCCTCTTTTTAGCCACGGAAATTTTCGGCCAATAGGAAGAGCGCAATTCGATCGCGGATATTACTGAATTTCTACCCGGGGTGAAAGAAAGCTGGGCAACGGGCGTACCGGTTATGATGTTCCTTGGTGGTTTTAAGAATCACAAAACCTCCACATCTTAAATTAATTGAAACATTAGCATAAATTGTAGTTTCTTAAATTAATGAATAGAAGTAATTAAAAATAAATAAATGAATTTAAAATTTAGGAAAAACATCTGCTTGAGAACAATTAAAGCATGAGATCAAAAAAGCTAAAGCTATCGGTACAATTAAGAGTTCGTTGACGATGCCCAAAAATAAAAAGGTTAAAGTTAAAAAAAATGAGAATTTTAAGATAAAAGTAAAATAAAACAAAAGGAATTAAGATTAAACAAAATAATTATACAAAATAAGTAGGGTTTGATCAGTTGACTGACTCGCCAGTAGATGGCGCCATCAGTCCCAACATCGAGCCCAAAAAGTGAGTTACATACAAACATACATACATACAAACATACAGGTGAAGCTAATAAAAGCGTATTAAAAAGAATGGTAATATACAGAATAAATTTAATAGGAGTGGACTTTAACATGCGATTATTAATAAGATCCAGACCAGGGGTTTTGTTATTCTTGAACTTTCTGATAATATCACAGACTTCCTGTGGAGTGATTAAATCTAAGTCATTAGTATGTGGTTGTTGTAGCTGGTTTTGAATCATTGGAAATAGAAGTGGAGGTTATCGTCCTGTGAATTAACTGAACTTATGTTTTGACGCTAAATCTAGCCGGTCATTTTAAGTTGAAGCTCAATTAAATTGTCTAGCATTCCCGTTGTAAATATAAGGTACTATGTTGTTGTTATATAACATAACATCATATCTTATATTACTATGTTATGTTATATAACAACAAAAAGTATTATATATAACATAGTTACTACTGTTGTTTTATAAGATACTTTTTGATTTTCTCAGAGTAAATCTAATAAAAAATTTACTGTTAAACATGAAGTGCCGTTGCCTTTGATTTCTCCCCTCCATAATTTGATACTATTTGAAACAGTTTATTTTTTCTGTAATGCTTACAGCTAAATTCAAAACCCTATTTTGCAGAAACCTTATCAATGTAATAAATTTTGCTTATTCCCAGACATTTTTTTTTATATAAATTTACGAACAAATTTCAAGTCTTGCACCATTTTAACAAAATATTCCTAGCAATAAAGAGAAAAAAAAATAAAATTATGAACTTTTGTTATTTAAAGGAGACATTATGACACATTTTATTTTCTTTATTTTTTATTTATTTATTATTCTTTCTTCTTTTTTTTTAATTGATTGAAAAAATAAATTTTAGATAGTTTAATCTTTTTTTTCCCACCCTTATTTGAAGTCTTTTTAACCTTGAATTCAATAAAGACAGGCTTTTTTAAATTTTCTTTTAAAGAATATATGCTAAATGTTGTGTTGCATAATGTTTAAGATAGTCTAATGTTTCAGTTTTAAAGATATGTTATCCCTAATGTTTTTATAACATACATTTGATTGATACATATAATCATTCTACAAACATTTTCTCCTATTATTATTATTATTATTATTATTATTATTATTTGAAGAGATAAAACTGTAAAAGATATTTCAAATCTAGGCAAAGTGATGTGTCATGGTAGTAAATAATCTCACATTTACTTAAAATACTTATAATGGAATGTGTGTGTTGAGGAGGAATGTTTCTAAGGAACGATGTGTTGTATTCGCTAACTTAATTTTAAAAAAAAGCAAAAATTTTTCACGAAAATATAAATCTTAAACAAGAAGCGATTTACTCACATTTTACAAGAAATTTTTTTTCGCGAATAGCATATTGCATTCTTTAGTCACTCGAGTTTCTAGAATTAGGCTGAAAAACATATTTAAAGTACTCAATATATATGTTCACTTTAAATATGTGCATGCCTAATTTGTACGTATTTAATGAAAATGCGATCGAGAATGCCCGACTCTACACAAAAGCGAAGGCTCGATCGGTGCCGGGTTATAGAATGTGATGGTTTAAAAGCGAGGTTATTATATATAATATATATATATATATTTCAACCGTATATTGTGAATATTTTTTGATTTTGAATTAAAAGAATCGTCGATTCGCTTTGATAGTTTCGTTTGCTAATAATAATACACGTTCATGCTTAAAACTATCAAGGACAAATGTAAATATAATCTTTTAGGTATAAATAAAGGCAAAGTACATCACTTTGAAACATTACAGCAAAATATTTCTAAATTTTAAAAGGAATTCTTTAGTCTGTAAAATTGGAAAATGTCAGATGTTTATCTATTTAATTTTTAAAATACTATAAAAGAAATTCCTCAAATTTGAAGTTTTTTTAAAAACATATTTCAATTTTTCTCTAAACTTCATGCACATTAATTTTCCAGATTTGTAGGCACTTGGCTATTTGTATAGAATTTAAATACATAAATTTGATATCATAAACTATTAAATAAAAAAAATTTGATTGAAAACTATTAAATAAAAAAAAAATCAAATGAGTGTAAAAAAAAAGTTTATTCAAATTATTTATTGGAATCTCATTGAGGCTTTCATGAAATTTTAAATTATATTTCAATCTAAGATATTGTCAATTTGTATTTTTTACTTTCATATATAATATATATATTCAACAAAGAGAATACATTTGTTATATCTCATTTAAAAAAAATGTCAGTTTTTCAAGTTAAGTTTTTCTAAATGTTATTTTTCTATTTCAGTCCATGTGTTCTACCAATCGATCTACAATAAGTGGATATTTCTTAGCTGGAAGATTTATGTTCTGGCTGCCTGTAGGTGCTTTCTTGATAATTTTTGCCATTTTTTTTTATTTCTAATAAGTAGAAAATTATTCCTTTATGTCTAAGATATGAATTTAAGCAATCAAATTTTTTCAATTAGTTTTTAATTTTAAATAATTTTTGGTTTTTGAAGTAAAATGAATGTAATTTCAATGAAACTTCTAATCTATACATATTTAAAATATTTTAATTCCATTTTATATTCATTTGTGACTAATATTTAAAATTGCAATTTTTTAAAAATTGTTTATAGGTTTCGTTTCTTAAATCCTTTTGTAAATTTTTTGTATAAGTTTCCAAAACTCTTGATATATCTGAAATTTAAAGAATATTATTAGTTTTACAATATGAGGATACTTTTTATAACAAATTGATTATTATTTTTGTTATTAGATGTATATTATAATAATATTTAATGTATTTTGAACATTGTAATTTATAGGTCGGGGCTTCTCTTTTTGCCAGCAACATTGGAAGTGAACATTTTATTGGCCTTGCAGGATCTGGAGCTGCATCTGGAATAGGTGTGGGAGCTTTTGAACTTAATGTAAGTGTATAAATCTTTTTTGCTATTTTTTTTTATATTTTATCTTTTAAAATCTGTATTTATCAGAATGGAAATGTTATGTGAACATTTTTTAATTGAAATGCAGTTTAACCCTCTTCCCTTTTGTGTGACAATATGGCAGATCTAGTGCCTTTTTCAACATTTTTTTGAAAATCAAAAAACAAATTTGTAAACACATTAAATTTGACAATTTTTTAAATCGCACTAAGGATGTGGGTTAAATTGCATTTTTGCTATTTTAATTTTATTCATTTCTTTTTATTTTGTCATCATCATGATGGAAGCAACAGCCAAATGGTGGGCAGATACTGGCAGAGTTTGAAACATGAGATGCTTTCTTTTTTTTTACGGGGTAGGGTTGTCAGCTCCACGCCCAACACTCTACAGTCATGTTAGATTGGAACCTACAGTTTAAAGTGGATTCCGAACCATACATCCATGATACCGCCGGGACTCGAACTCGAAACCTGTGGTACTGAGTGCCAGAGTGTTAGCCACTCAGCCATTCAGGCCCCCTTTTCTTTTGTAGGGAGTTAAATATGTTGATTTCTATTGAATGTCTCCAGTTAGTTTTGCCTATATAACTCACTTTGTAGTACCAAAAAGTATTTTATAAATTTAAGAAAAAACTTTTAATAAAATAAACACTGTGGATAATGAAAGGGACGAATTATTAGAAAAAAATTAATCCTATTATAAAGACTTAAAAATGTATATAAATGAAAAAATATATTTAAGTATAAAATTTATACTTTTTTACAAATATTTTTAATAAAACTTTTAACTTTTAATGTTTTCTTTTAGGCTTTAGCCATTATTCAGTTGACTGGTTGGGTTTTCCTGCCAGTTTTTATTGCAAGTAGAGTTAAGTTCTTTTTTTATTTTTAATAATTATTTTAATATTTTTACACAAGATTTTATGCATCAAAATTTAAAATAAAGTAAAAAGGTTGGCTTTTTTTTAAGTTCTATTCTTTAATTATAGGTATGCACATTACCTGAATACATGTCCAAGCGATTTGGAGGACTACGCATTAGGACTTACCTTGCTGTATTATCATTGGTTTTGTATGTCTTCACAAAAATATCTGTAAGTTACATTCTGATCCTATATTCTTTACTAAACAAGCATTCTGTCTGTCTCATTCTCACAAATGCATAACAAAAGTAAAGCATATGCTAAAATTCTACCAGCTATCAAATTTACATAGTATTGGGATTTTGCAAAATCTATGTCCTTTTGTCAACTTGAATTACGAATTTATATACCATCTCAATAGAGAATAATGTATTAACTTAGAAAAATAAATTTTAAAGTTATGTGCATCTTTTTAATGATTATATAATATTGAAATTGTCTTTTTACAATTTTTTTAATTATTAAAATATTAAATTTTTTTTTATTTATTTTTGTTCTAAAACAATTCATATAACCAATGAGAACTTTGTTTTCAAGTATCTAAAAACTGTTTATTATGAGATTTAATTTTTATTATGGTCTGAAAAAAAACTGAAACTTAAATTGTTGGCCAAATAATTAGGGGTAGGATTCTTTTTATTTTTTGTTTCATTATAACGGAAGTCAACACCAAGTGATAACATCTTGTCATTCAATTATAAATTGCTCAAGATTTGTTGTGTATACATGTATATTTTACTATTTTATTAAGTTCATACCATTAAAAGATCTTAATTTCTATTTGTAAACAAATTACCTCACAAATTTTTGGTTTCTAATTACTTTTACGTTTTGTAGTCTTGTACGTTTTTTATATCTATTTATAGTCTTTATAAATTCTTTCCTTATAAAATTTCACGTCCATTTTTACAACACATTTATATTAAAAATATTACTCATTACATGTTAGTCTCATATTTAAAGGCTAATTTCTGTATTTTCTGTCTGCTTAGTATAGAGTTTAATTTTAATTTTGTTTTTCAGCTCTAATTGATTATTCGTATAATTGTGGGGTGTGATCTTCCCCTTCAAAATGGTACCAGGGAGCTCTAGAGGAGTAACAAAATCTTAACACAAACTTAATATGCAATCATCCATATTTTTAGAAATGTGTGTGTGTAATAGTCCACAATTTTTGTTTATTTCATTTTTATAAAGGTATGTTAAAAGTAATTTGGTACAGATAGCAATGAGAAATCATTTTACCCAAACTTCAGCATATATTAATACATCTTAAGTAGAAATTTGTCTTTTATTATTAAAATATGAAGAGTAAAAAGAAAAAAGCAAGATGACTTATTATGATATTAATAGTATTTTTTTTTAATCTCAATTATTATCAGAAAAGATACAATTATTCATGGTTGTTATCTTCACATTATTCACTTCATTATTCCATTCTAAGCATTTTTGAAAAATTTGCCATCCTGTATTTTAATATAAAGGAGCCATAATTTATTTCTTTTATTGATAAATTATGATATTAATTTTAATTAAATCATTTATATTCTAAAAAAAAAAAAAAAAAAATGTTTAAAATGAAATCATCTCAGCATCTTCAAATAATTATTTTTTTCAAATGTAAATATTTTAAACATAATAATTATATTAATTAATAAAAATTAAAAAAAACACTTATTATTTTTACAATTAAATTTTATCTAGAATTTCTATGAAATTTATATAAAAAATAAGACTCAAATTTTAAATTGTTATAGAATAATATTTTTTATAAGCATTGGTGTTTTAAACAGAATTAGAGTATTAAGTTTCAAGAATTAGAATTCTCAAGTTTTCTAATAATTTTCTCATTAGAATAACTCAGTTTGATACAAAATATTCAAACAACTTGAACATATTTATAACAAAATATTTAATTATTGAAAAAAGTACTCTTTTTAATAATGAAAAGCATTTTAGTGTCTAAATAATTTTTGTAATAATATTAAATAAAAGTAGCCATAGAATAGTGAATAGATATAATAAAGTTAGTATTAACAATATAATGAAAAAAATTAAGCCAAATAAGTCTCCTGTTGAGGTCATAAAAGTGCAGCATAACAGGAATATACATATATTTGTACATAATTTCTATCATGTTTTAGTTGCTCTAAACATGCTGTGTTATGGGTGTTGCTATGTGTACTATTTTACTTTTGAGATACTTGAAATTTTGGTAGTGTTCTGCTGCCTATCTTCCTTTGAGGAAACTATCAAAGCTAAACATATTAAATTACATTTACACAAAAGTTTGTTATAACCTGAACCATAAATATCAATTAATTGTTGAAAGCTTTAAATCTTTCTTTTAAAACTGTCACATTTCAATACCTCACACCTATTCAAACTTTCCTATTAATTTTGCATCTTTTTCTGATATTTACTTATTTTGTAAAATTTTTGGAACTAAATTCTGATAAACAAAACTTTTTTAATCAAACACTTTTTTTTTCTTTTAAAATGATTGTAATACAACTTTAATATTCAGTTGCTTAATTAAATTTATAAGTGGTGAATTGATTACACCGTACAACTAATCAAATTACATTACAAACATCAATTGACTATTTCAACTTTTTTTTTCTCCAAGAATTTTTTCTGTTTTCCTTTAGATTATATTTTAATGTGATTTCTTTTTTATATTCTCTTATTTCATGGAAAATATTGTTGCTCTTATGACTGTTTTTAAACATTTTTCATGCTTGGATATCTTGTGTTTTCTTTCTTGTAGGTTATGAGATTTCAGTTGTTTCAACCTAAATGAACTTCATTGATCAGTATAATTGAAGTTTTCATTTTCATTGTTTGGTGCTAATTTTTAATTTTAATCAAAATTAGAAAATTGCAATTAATACTTAAATGAGATGTCTACAAATTTTCTAAAAGTAATATATATGTATCAAGTTTTTCCTTTCACTTAAATTTCATGTAATTTTATAAATTAAAATAGTCCTTTTTTTATCAAAACTTACTGAATTATGATGTAAATTAACAAAAATTAATGTTTTCTAATGTAGAATCTTTAAACAATGATATTTTAGTATTTAAAAAAGTAAAGGGGTTAAATCAGTTTAAGATCTTCTTGATTTAAAAAAATGTTGTCATGTCCTCGTCCTCCATCCTTTGAAAATTCCTGCTCTCATGACTATTTTCCTTTTAAATTAGTTGTGCATTATGCTAATTATTTAAATTATGCTCACATTTTGTGAATATAAATAAAAACTCAACAAAAACATTTCTTTAAATTTTTTCTCATAAATATTTCAATTTTATATGAACTCATACTATCAATTCTGCAAGTCTTACAAAAATATTTTTAATTTTTACTTTGTATTTTGCTTCTAATATTTATCTTTAAGAAATGTAATACTACCTTAGAATTATGTTTCACAATTTAGAACATTCATTTTTAGGAGTACTTAATATAGCAATAATGCCAAACTTGATTTTCTTGTAATATTTGCAATATTTTTAGTTCAATTTAAAAATTGTCTTGAACATAATAGTAAATTTTAATGTATACCTAAACTTTAATTGTGCATTTAAAGACTAATTACTTTTTATATTGCAATTTAACATTAAAAATGCCATAACATAAAAGTTGTAGATTCAAACTATATAAATTGCTTACCTACATTTTTTTTTCATAGCTTTAATTTTATATTTAAATTTAAGTTTCTTAAATACTTCAGATTAATTTTTAAAAGTCTATGCAAAGAAAGCATATGCATCATTTCAAAATACAAGTTAAAAAGAGTTATCTCATTTATTGGTAATAGAACTGAAATATTTTTCTTTTTAATTCAGACAAGTTTTGTCACATAATAATAGATATTTGAATGAATTTTTAAAAAGGTGACTCGAAATATGTAATAAAACATTCAATTTAATGAGGTTTAATTTTTTTAAATCAAAAATTAGAGAAGTAAAACTTCCTTGTGATACTTTATTATTCACTAGAAAATTAAAATATTCAAAAACTGTTCTTTGTTGGGGAAAAAAGGCTGTAATAAGCAGTTAGTGTGACATTATAAAAGTATTAAAGAAGCACATTGAATATTATATTTTTAAAACTGATTAATTGATTAAATATTGATTATTTAAGATCAAATATCTGAAATTTATTTGATCTTTGGTTTTTTTTTTGTAAAAAGTCAATGCTTGACTTCATAAATAAAATAAAAAAAACCCCATAAATTTAATGTAATTTAAAAAAAAAATTATTATATGTATGTTTGTTTTTTTAAAAAATATTTTTCTTTTTAAAATATGAAATGGATTTTTTTTAATTGCAATTTTTTTTTACAAAGGTTTATTTAGAAACATATTCCTGTTTTAACATTTCAGGTCAATCTGTTTTCTGGAGCTGTTTTTATAAATCAAGCTTTGCACTGGAATCTGTACTGGTCTATTTTTGGGCTTCTGCTACTAACGGGAATATGTACTGTTACTGGTAAAAATAAATTTGAACTATTATAAAAAGAAAATTATATGTTGCATTTATTCTGGAATATTTAGAATTTCTTTTAGATATATTTCTTGATAATTTTTTTTGCAAATTATAAAATAAATTTTTTGTAAGTAAAATCATGTCATAGGAATTATTTTAAAGTTATGCAGGATTATTAGCATAAATATTCATGTGTGCTTAAAATATTTGAGGACTAGATACTATTCTCCAAGTGTAAAATTAGAAATCTTCTTGAATGAATGTTTTCTTTGTGATAGCTTACTTACTTACCTTTGTTGGTAGAAGGGAGATATTTTTTTTCAAATCGATTGTAAGAATTATAAAATAAAATTTTAAATTACAAAATTTTAAAACTATAAATGTCTGATTAATTAAATTGATTTAAATGATTATTAATTTAAATTTAATTAAATATAGAATAGAAATTTTAAAGTCATCAGTATTATTACTGTACTTAAACATATTTAAATATTTTTATTAATGTCATTTCATTTGTGAAACTTTTTTAATGATTTTTTTCTCTTAAGTATTTTAAGTTATTTATATCAGCATTTGTGTAATTAATGTATTTTTATGTATGAAGGTGGACTTGCAGCTGTAATTTACACAGATACACTTCAGTTTTTTGTTATGATAATTGGTGCGACAATTGTTGCTGGACAAGGTTAGATGACATTTTCTAATGCTCATTATTTGTTAGTTAACTAATATATTTGTAATTAATAATAATTTTTATTTGAATACTTATACTGGCTTTCTATGCATTGTTTTCAGCATTTTACCAGGTTGGAGGTATATCTGGTCTCTATGACAAATATATGGATGCTATTCCTTCTATCAGGATAAATGGTACTGAGTGTGGTGTGCCTAAGGAAGATGCATGGATGCTTCTGAGATCTTGGGATGATCCTGACATGCCATGGTTAGGTTTTTTGCTTGGCCAAACACCTGCTTCTATTTGGTATTGGTGTACAGATCAAGTAAGTGCATCATCTGCAGATAAAAAAATTGATTATATTAATATGTAAAATTCTGTCATTTGTAAAATGTATAAGTGTTTGTTATTACACAAGAAATTAGTGTAGTGTTGTAATTATACCACCTCGAATTCATTTTGGAAAAAAAAAAATTGTAATTTCCTTATTGTTAATTTTTAATTTTATTTTGTTGTAAAATATCCAAATTGCATGGGTGTCATTAGTTAAGTATTCTGCAGTAATTTATTTTAAGTGTACTGTTCTTATACCTATGATAGATTGTAGTTGGTAATCTATCATTTTAAAAGTCAAATTATCTGAAAAAATTGTAAAAATACTAAAATTCTTTAAACAGACTTGAAACAAATAGAACTGAATTCTTTTTAAAATTAAGTGGTATTTATACATCTGTAAATTATTCTTCTATTTATAAGAGTAATAAATGAAATGATATAAAAATTTTCAAAATTAATAGCTTCTCATTATTAAAAATTATTTAATTTTTATACTGTATTTTAATTAATTTTTATCTACTTTCAACAACTGTTAATAAGCTGTTATTTTCAGATGATGGTTCAAAGGCTGTTAGCTGCAAAAAATCTTTCTCATGCACAAGGTGGAACATTGTTCGCTGGTTTCATGAAAATTCTTCCAATTTTTCTGATTGTTATGCCAGGAATGATAAGCAGGGTTCTCTTTACAGGTATGAATATTTTCCTCATTAAAAAAAAATTATTTACTTAAACATTTGAGTTTTCTGCTGAATTTAAGATTTTATAAGGAAATATTAATTGTTAATACTTTATGTAGAAGAGGCAGCGGTCTCTAATTATACAGATTATATTATTCACTGCATGAGGAGAGGGGTAAAAGTTGAAATTAAAAAAAAATTAAAGCTGAAAACCTCTTAAGATTATTTAAACATTGATACTTCATGAATAAAAACACAAAATTGACTAAAAGACATAAAAATGTATTGTAAAGAATTTTTAAAAGTTTTACTTCTTAAAAGCACTTATTTTAAAAATTTATTCTCTGTGTATTTTATTTGATAATAACTGATGTCTGAACATTTTAAGACAACACACACATGAATAATTTCTGAATAGCATTCTTATTTATTATTATTATTCATGAATATTCCGACTATGATCATTTTCTTTTATTTTTATCACTGAGAAATGGCAATAGATAGCATTCAGTTATGCTTAATAAAATGTTACTTAGAATATCAAGGTTGACTCGCATAACTTTTCATTAATTGTAAATACTTCTTGGTATCTTACTAATGATCTTTCGATTGCAGATTTTCTGCAATTTAAATACAATTAAATGCCTATATTCTTGCTTTTCCAGATGAAGTTGCATGTGCTCACCCTGATGTGTGCATGGCATATTGTCAAAATGCTGCTGGATGTTCCAATGTTGCATATCCTAGGCTAGTCTTGGAGCTAATGCCATCAGGTAAATTAACTTTCTTCCATGAAATGAGAAATATATTACTTTTAATAAAACATATTTTTGTGATTATTTTACCAGATGATAAATATGTTGTATTTCTAGAAGGTTTCTTTTTTTCCCTTAATTTAAAAAAAAAAAAATGCGAAAGGAATATTTTCCAAAATATTAATGAACATTTTACTTTTTCTTTGCAGGTTTACGTGGATTGATGATGGCTGTGATGTTGGCGGCTCTTATGAGTGATTTGACTTCAGTGTATAATAGTGCCAGTACATTGTTCACTATGGACATATGGCCTCAAATTCGAAAGAAGGCTACTGTATGGGAACTCATGATTGTTGGAAGGTGTGTTCATGAAAATTCTCAATTAAAATGCCACATTCAATTTTTTAATAAAGTTCTTAACATAGTTTAGTACTTCATTTTATATTCATTTTCTGTTGTCACTTATTTAGCAAATAATCAAAATTTGCAATAAAATAATGTAGAATTTTTCAATGAATAAGTAATTTTGAAGCCTAATTGATAGGGATCAATAGATTTAAAAAAATGAATTAGTCTACATATTATTTAAGTTGTTGTGTATAGTATGCAATCAATTTAAATACATTTGAAGCATTTCTATGAAATGTAATTGTTTTGAAATTTATTCTCTAGAGCTTTCATCATTTTGATGATTTTTGTCAGCATTGGCTGGATTCCAGTTATTCAACAATTGCAAGGTGGACAACTGTTTATTTACATTCAATCAGTTTCAGCATATCTTGCACCTCCAATTGCAGCTGTTTACCTCTTGGCTGTTCTGTGGAAGCGAATGAATGAACCTGTAAGATGATTCACAAATCTTGAATTGTTTTTGTGTGAATAGAACTTGCATGTATACATATGTTTATTCAACTTTTTGCTGATGAATTTTATATTAAGTGATAGAGTTAATCATTGTGATGTAACTTAAAAAATTTAATGAAATAAAAGGCTTAAGATATTATAATAGAAATCTTAAAATAATTGTAATAAGACTTCATTAATTTCATTTTGTTCATCAATGCATGTATTGTTTGATAAATGCAAAGGAATAAAAAGAGCAAAGTTGTTATAAGTGGTAATAAAAAATAATGAAATCTGTTTTAAAATAAATTCTAATGATAATCATATGGGTAATTTGTCTAGCATCATACAAAAATTCTGTGATGTATTTTATTATTTTGACATTAACATAAAAAGAAATGTTTCATCCTTTTTACAAAGTTGCAAAATTGATTTTGCTTTCAATTAAATAATATAACTTCAATGATTTGAAGCATACTAAATTATATTTTCCCACAAAAAATTATGTTTTAGATTACAATGACTTCCTTAATATAGATTGACTTGAACTAAATTTTTATTCCTGTTTAAAATTTACTCTTTTATTGATTTAAATGCCTGAATAGTGAGCTAAAATATTAATAATTTTTTTAGAATATTCATTGGTTTTTAAAATTTTAATATATAATTTATATTTCCGTGTACAAGTCAAAATTTTTGGAACTTTTCTAAAGTTAAATTTGGTGGATTGGCTTATATACGGATCATCTAATTTCTGAAAAAAACATAGGCACTTTTATGGTAGTCAGGCACAAACAATAAATCTCAAAACATAAGGTTGCTTTTGTTTCATTAATTAAAAAAATATATGTGAACATTATAGGTGTTTTTATCAGCTTATAGGTTTGTAAAATCACACTCTTGGCTTATTTGTGAAAATATATGGTTTGAAAGACAACTGTACTAATATGCAATTCCTTAGCATTGTCAACAAATGGTTAAACTTTCTTTAAAACATCAACAAATTTTTAATTTATTTTCACTGAGAAATATATAAGCCATTTGCAAAGTGAAAATGTTTTATAAGGAAACGATTCTTTTGCAGGCATGTTTTTGGGCTATGATGCTGGGTTTCATTGTTGGGGTGACAAGAATGGTTTTGGACTTCATCTATCCTGAACCAGGTTGCAATGAATCAGACTTGCGGCCTTTGATTGTTCAAAAAGTGCATTATATGTACTTTGCCTGCATCTTGTTCTCCATCACTATTGTGTCGGCTATTATTATAAGCCTCATAACAGAACCTCCTGAGGAATCGAGAGTAAGTAGTTTCACATTTTTACTAATAATGGATTATGATATTTGCCTAGTATAACAAAAATATGAAATTTTTATAGCATATTAAGAATGCATGATGTATGAATTTTTAAGATAGATGTTGTAAATGAAATTACCTTTTTATTAAAAAACATTTTCGGGTTATATAGTTATTAATAAGATTTTTATTCAATGCCCTATTGTAAATTTTTGTAGCTCATTCGAACAACTTATTGGACTCGATTTGATGGTGCTGACAGAGATGATGACAAGGAAAATTTTGAAATGCGTCGAAATGCAGATCTTCAGGAGAAAGTTCGATTAAATGATATAATTAAGGAAGAAGCTGGAGAACTTCATGGTACTTGCACAGTTTTTATAAAAAATATAAATTAAATTATGAAATAATTTTATATAAGTACACTAATAAACAAAATGGCATTAGAAATAACTAATAGAAAACTATATTAAAAATTTTTTTTAAATATATCCTGACCATATGCGAAAAAAAAAAAGTTAATTTTTCAGAAAGAAGTAGCAACTTGTGCCAATGAAGTAAAACTACTGTTAATGTTACATTTGCAACTTCTCAAAGAATATTCACTTTGTTTTGAAAAAATATTTTTATGCACACAATGACAATAATTTTGAAATTGTATTTTCATATAAAATTAAAAAAAAAAAATGGTTTCATTTTCATGTGAATAATTAAGGCTAAGAAAAATAAAAAGTAACAATAATGCTAAATTTGCAACACGAAATGAAACATTTTAAAATTGAATTAATATAGATGTTCTATCCAGAAATCTGAACAAGTTTAATATCTTATACAAATTTAAAATTTTCTTTTTTTTCCCTGTGAAAGTTCTTAATCATATAGTTACAAAAAATTTATCTGGTATGATCATTTTGAGATATATAATCATACCCATGTTCAACAGAGGTTTCAGTGGTGTTAAATTTTAATCGCTCAACCACATCCATAATTGTTTATATTATATCATGTATTTTTACATATATAATTTATACAAACAAGGCAGTAACATTTAATAAAACAAATATTTTTAATTATTGAATGTATTGCACAAATATATTTCTAACAACTTGTTTATATTTACAGAAGTTCACAAACCTGTAATAATTGAAGAGAAAACGGCTTTGTTTTATTTGAAGAAGTTAGGCAATTGGTTTTGTGGCTTCAACCAGAACACAGAGCACCAGAATCAAGAAGTATTCCAACGCCTTTCAGAAATTGCATCGCTGCGCCAAAGCAGGCGTGACAAAGTGATCCTGAATTCATTGCTTGTTGTCGCACTCACTGTGCCAGTTTTTACCTACATATATTTTTCAATCGCATTAAAAAATCTGTCTAAGTTCATGTAAATTTATTTTGAGTGCATGCAGTGTTTTTTTCATCTTCATTTATGTTTATTTAGTAGAAAAAAGTGTAAATTATTTCATTAATTATTTATTTTAAATGTAAAAAAAAAAAATGTTTTCAAATATAATTTATGCCATGTTTAAGATTCATGTAGAATTAAAACTTTACTTCATATTTGTAATTTTAGTTGCTTTATAGAGATTAAAATCATTGACTATCAACCATTTTAGATGTATACATTATAAATATTTAAGTAGTTTGTAAATTAAACTTTTATCTTCATACATTCATTATTTCTTTGTGTATTTAGTGTTTTAATAAATATGTACAAATTGCTTATATTAAAACACTAAATTCAGTACTATAAGAATTAGTAAAATAAATAAGCTTCTTCAAAAACATAAGATATTAGTGTTTGGAGAAATTATATGAAATAATTTACGAACTTAAAAGAATCTAGTTCATTCTTGGAACTATGTAAAAATTTATACAATTTCTATCAAATATTTATGCTAATTAAAAAATTTAAATTTCTATAAAACCTAAATATTTTTTTTCTATTTTGGTATGTTTTTTTTGTAAACATACATTGCTTTTAATTATCTTTTATAATAATTTTAATGTTGGTTTCTTGAAACATCAGAACTTTATACAAGTAATTTATAAAATTCTTTAACTTTTATACTAAATCATGGTAAAAAATTCTTTTTAAATTTTGTAATTCTTCACATTTTTTATTCATGTGAAAGATTTATAATGTATTTTATTTTACAAATAGATACGAAAAGTATCTTTTTTTTTTTTCCAAGTTTTCTAGCTTTTTATTAAAATATTTGATAAATTTTCATTTACTGAAAAAAAAAAATAAGTAAATTGTATTACTCCATATTTTAGAGCAAGGAAAAACAAAATTTTAATTTTAAAATTTCATGGCAAATACTTAATGAACCTAGAATACAGTCATTGTATTCCATGGAATACTGGATGTGACCTTAATAACCAAGAGAAATAATGATCCTGCAGGTTAATTAGTTATTCTACTGTAGTCTGACCACTGATTGCATGGAAAACTGGCAAGTAGCCAAGTCAAATAGATTCAGAAAGAGCAGCATCATAGGGGAGGGATTTTAATTGCAACCTTTAATAATTAAGATTTTAGATGACCTAATATTAACAGAAGTACTAGATGGGAAAAAAAACCCTCATTATTGTACCTTTTTTTCTTTCAAAGCAACCCATCAAATAATTGATTTGGTAATTTTTGCCATTCTAAGCTATCCATGGTCAGACTATATATGTAAACAGATATAAATCCTAGATATTTATGATAACCCTACCATATGTGATATTAACAACAATTATTTTGATGTAACATATCTGTATGTAATAAGCCTTTATATGAAAGTTTGAGATATTGAAAGGAAACTGTTTATATAAAATAAAATATGAATGGTATCTTGTACTTGATATTACCTATTTATTTGTAAAATAAAATTCCCATCAATTTATTTCCAACCCACTTTAATGCAGTGAATCATAAATGTTTGCCTTAAATTAGGATATAAAACTGTGATAAAAAGAATTTTCCACATTGTTTAAACAGTAGATTGTATACATTATTTCCCATTAATGTAATCTGAATAATTATGTTGCTTATATAAATTACCTAATATATGTGTGTGTATATATATATATATATAGGATGCTGTTTAGTACTTGTTCGACCACCAATGGCATGAAAAATTGGTAAATTTCAACAGATTGAAAAAGAACAGTGTCATAGGGAAGGGTTTTAATTAAATTTTTGGATGGCACATTATTAAAGGAAAAACTAGATGAAAAAAATTCCTCAGTAATGAACATCTTTCAAAGCTGTTTTGTGCTATGTTTGATTAACACCCTCTTCCCCACAAGTAATCAATTTGTCATTAAATTGGATGTTAACCCTTCCAAGCTATCAGTGATCGGACTATAGTTAGTTTTCTTGATATTAAGTGAATTGTTTTTATGCATTTAGTAGTGGATGGAAACTATTCTGGTATATTGAAGCTTTTGTAAAATAAATAATATCCTATATTGATTCCTACTATATATCAGTGGTAGTCAAATTTGTTTTTACCTAAGTGCTAGAGACATTTTTTTCATAACTAAACTAAAGATTGTAATTTTGATGTGTTTTTTTTAATATGAATGATAGCTTTATTCACATAATTAAGCATGAAAATAAAATCATTTTAAAATTAACTTGATATGTATTGAAAGCTATAATGGACAAGTATTTTAATTTCACAATGCTTAAAATAATCCAATATTTAAATGTAATGGATCATCAGTAAACATAGTTTTGTAAAAAAACTTGTTTTTATAATATTATAAATTATTGCACACCATGGTAAGAAAAAAAATATTATTTAAGAAAGAAAGTTAGCATTTTTTATTGATTAGGATGACAGCAATTATTAATTTTGAAGATAGATTATATATATTTCAAAAGCATGTTTAATAATTATTTCTATATTTTCTTCTGTAAATGATGAAAGTAGAATAAGATAAAATATTAGGATATAAACATAACAAATAGATAAAAATCGAGTAAAGGAGGGGAGCTGAATCTGTTATTGAAATAAATAGCTGTGCGTGTTAGAAATTTAATTTGTGAAACTTATCTGTGTTGTTTTTCTAAAAACATCTCTTAAGGATACATTTAAGTTTTGATTTTCTATGATGAAGTAACCTGTTTATCCTATACATAATTATCATAATATTGTTCCATTAATAGAACATTCATGAAATTTATTTCATTATATAAAAAGTTTCAGATTGATTAATTCTTTAAAGGGACCTTTATTTTTATTTATGCAGATCGTTAGAAAAGATACCCACCACATATACAGGTTAATTTACTGTGATAAAATGTTACCATTTCAACAATTGTTTGTTGATATTTATTATTTTTTTCAGTCAAATGATTTCTATGTAATGGACTATTGTGTAGTGATGTTCCTCATACATTCATGATGTTGCATAATTTTTAGTCTTGTTCTGATAAATGTCTGTTTAGTGAAATAATAAAAGTTTAAAAATGGCACAGATTATTCTTTTTACAAAATAAGATTAAATTCACCAATATTTTTATTTTTTGAAACTCAAGAATTTGCTCTCAATTTTTATTAACAATAGTGATTAAAATACTAGCTTAATTTAAAGGAATACAAAATTTAATTACTCAACATCTAAACCAGTCATCTTACATCAGGTGCTTGTTCTCTGTTAATTTCTTTTTATGGATAAAAGGTGGAACCTTTTCAAAAGCAGGTTCATTTGTTTTAAATAAAATTCAATATTTGCAGTAAAGTGTAACTCGCATTGTTAAAAGCTGAACAGATTTTTAATTTACTTTATATATTAAGAGAATTAGAAGAAAAATATATGTAAAGCTACACTTTTAATCAAATGGTGTAAGATATTTCTTAATCCTGAAAATGTAGACTTTTCCATCTTAACTCTGTTATATTTAAATGATTGCAAAAAATTCGGTCTTTTAAAAGATATTGATAGTGGCAATTTTCTCTTTTACAGGTCCAATGCAAATTATTGAGTTGACTTTAATAAATCCGAAGTCTACAATTGTTTTCCTTAAAAAGATATGGGCTTTTCAGCAAGACAATCAAGAAAAGAATTAAATGGCCCTGTTCTTATTTTGAAAATTTGCTAGTACCATTTATGTTTATCCATATAAAATTTAAAAGCAATGATAAAATTATATGCTATTTTTACAGTGATGCATTGGAAAAGCTATGAAAGTAGCAAATTAATTAGCATTACTTTAATAAACACACAGAAGTTTATTTGGTTCCACAATCCACAGTAATAAAAATAGATGCAACATTTTAAAAAATTTATAATAAATAAACTTTAACATGCTATTACTGGGACAATTGTAAATTCTTTAATTAATCACATGAAATATAAGAAACATGCTGGGGGGAGATATTAATTATCAGGAAAAATATTATTACTACTTATTAGAAGAATATGTTTTATCACAAACCATGTATAAAATACATTATATATTTTCTGTATCAATTATAATATTATATAGATTATCTAAAGAATACAATGCTATATAATTTTTGCACAGTAGAAGAATACCAAGATATTGAGGAGACAATTTAACACAAAATTGATTTAGGCATGCAAAAATACAGAAAGTTTGTTTCACATATACACAATTTCCTTATGCATAGATTTTAAGATTTAATTAAAACGTTTTGAAAATTTTCTTTGGTAAATAATATCCAATACATATATGAAATATGAATGATGTAAACAAATCTGCTTAAAATTTAATGGAGTGGAAAATTAAGAAAAACATTTGAAATTTCTCTGTAATATAATTCAACACAGGATAACACAACATCTGTACATTTAAATAGTAAAAGTCTAACTTTTAATAGTCCTAGTCTAAATTAAAATAGAATTTAATTCATTTTGATTAACATCCAAAAATTTTATAGAAATTTATAATGTTTATGAGAAGTAAAAATAAATAAATAATTAACAACCATTGTAAAAAAAAAAATGTTAAAAATATTCACATATTACAAATGAATTAACAGTTTTGAACATGTTTTATATATTTATACACTGTACAAATATAAGTCCAAGACAAAATATTCTTATGTGCAATCATCTTTATAAAATGTTCCATTTCATAAACAACTATAAAAGCTTCACTGCTACGTCTTTGCACTTTGGAAGAAAAACTGTAATAAAAAATTTAATAAATTTTTTTTAAATTATAAAAAAAAAAAAAAAAAATGTAAAGTCTTATTTACCATAAGCAAAACGACTTACTTTTAAATAATTCTTGAAAGCTTTAGAATCTGAGCTCAATGCCCGACAGTATTCATCCATTTTCTCTGGATTAATACGAAGAGTTGGCAGGTAGCTGGTTTTTAGAAACGTCACAAATTCGGCACCTCTTTTATCGAGGACAGTTTTTAAGCAGAGGGCACTTTCTGAAAGAGCTAAAATAGTTTGTGCGTCATTCAGATCGAATGTCTCTTTCAGAGGAGCCATGAAGCAGGCAGGCACAATATTATGGTACATGAACTCCACAAACCCGTCCAAGCCGTCAGCACCTCCCCAGAGCTCCACCATTTTCCTTAGAATATTAAAACATGTTTTCTGGGCCTATAAGACAAAAAAAGAAATTTACTCCATAATACTTTCAATCGTAATGCCAATTTCAAACATAATCATAAGTTAATATCACAATAATGCAAACATGTTAGTTTTTAGTAATAAAAGCAGCTAGTCATGAATAATAATTAAATAATCAAAATCCTCACCACAGGATCAGGAAAATGAACAGCACCTTGAATAACAGTCAACAAAACTTGCCGAAAATTTTGTACACCTGAAATATTTTACAATTTATTTCACTATTGAAATTATAATAAATATTCTTAGAATCAATAATAAATTTATATGAGTGTAAATGAAAATGATAAGGCTTTTTAAAAAGTAATAAGTTAAGTTAATGATTTAATTTTTTTTAATAAAATTAGTTTTAAATTATTTTTGACCATAAATAATACAGACACTCATTTTAAAAAAAATGTATAATTTTTTTATACACATATCATTAAACACAGGACAAAGTGTCAACATTAACTTTCAAGAAGAAACTGCTATATTTGTGAGATTAATTGTAAAGCCAGTCCATTTTGTAACATTAAGCTCACCAGATGCCAGTGTCCAGTTTTATGTCCTGATTGCTCAGTGGAGAATTCTCCCATAGTCAGGCCAATTCTGCATGATATTCCTGTTTTGACACCAAATTGATGACTGCCAAGTTCAATTTGGCTCTATACTCAGGGACTTATTGTTTATAACAATACACATACATATATTATATGGAGTATAACTTTTAATTATCTTTGTCTTAAGGATGCACATTCAAAAAGTTTGGAGAATGCTGCTCATACTTAAAATTGATCATTAAGTTATAAAATAGCAAATTTTGAATGCATGTAAAAACTATACACAGATATAATCAGACAAAAAAGTAAATATGAAAAGAAAAGTTAAAGTTAACTAATAAATAAAACTGCTTACTCTGAGTTGAAATAACTTCTGTAATGTTACTAGTGACTATGGCAGAGATAAAGAGAAAATAGCTGCGCTGTAATTGCTGTCGTTCATTTTGAGCTGGCTGATCATTTTCATCAATTGGAACAGACAGGGTATTAAAAATTGCAGTAACAAACGGCATAAATATTTCTTGAACAAAAGGAACTACTTTTTTCTAAAATTAAAAAAAATACATAAATAAGAATTATAGCAGAAGCTTTATAAATTTTTTTATAAAAGTGATTTTAATTTCATGTCCTACTAAGGGAAATTTTTGTAAGATTCATTCAGAAGTAATTTAGAATTGTTTTCCTAAAAAATAATAATTTACATTTTAGGATAAACTTATTTCATAATTAATTTGTCAAATATGGTAAAATTTTGATTTCAAATTATAATTTTTACAAACATTTCTTTCCAATGCATATTTAATTATAAAAAATTAAGTTTGTTATTATTTGAGCTAAGCATTAAGTAAAAGTACAATTTCTGAAGTAATTTAAAGTTTGTTTCAGAAACAATATTATTATTAGAAAAAAAAAAAAAAAAATGAAAAGAGTGATTCCATATTTCAGAATAACAACAATGAAAATACCTTAAACTTGACAATAATCTGATTAATCAAAGGTATAAACTCTTGAATGCTACGTATATCAGAAGATTTCAAAAGCTGCTCAGCGGCAATTGGGAAATAAGGCAGCACTTCCGATTCCAAACACACAACCATCCTGTGAAGATACTGCCTCACAGCAGACTGGAGGGTTGTTTGCTCATATGGAAGCTAAATTTAAAATAGAATATTAACTGCTAGAAATACAATACAATGATTTTAAGAATAAAATTTTAAAAAATAACAAATTACGAATAAAAAGATTATTATTCCATGAATAAGAGTAATCAAATTAGAAACCTCGACAATAGAGTATAATATAATGAAATAATAAAATTTTCTACATACATTTAAAGCACCTAAAAATATTTGCAAAGCCTGCAAGTAGACTTCTACACATCCATTAGTTTGCATAGTCTGCTGATTAGAAAAGGCTTTGCTGGTACGACTATTAAAATAAAAATTTAAAAAAAAATCAATGTCAAAATTTATTACACTTCAAAAGTATTTTTTAAAAATAAATTTCTTGAACAAATCTCTTCTTTTTTCTTTTCCGTACCTTGTTACAGCAATTGCATGATTCATACATTTGGCAATTTCCCGTCTCTGAAGTTCATCTGAGGTGGTGGGAAGTTTTTGTAACAATAATTGAAACTTTTCAGCAACAGGAAGTAATAAACTTTTTAGAAAAGCCTGCTTTGTCTAAATTAAGAACAAAACAAAAGAATGCCTCAGTTAAATATTAATTTTTTAAGGTATTTTCACAATTAACTAGTTTTATCACATTAACAATATACAAATATTTAATTGTATTAATTAAAAATGTCCATTATTAATGTATTACTATTATTTATTTTTTATTTTTAAAGTAAACATTTGGAATAAAATATAAACTATATACATTTGGAGAATTTTAAATAACATAATGCATAATAACAACAAAAACAACAGAAAAAAAAAGTTTTACTATAAACTATTTCCATTCATTTACCTCAGGACTAAAACTTCCTGATACAATAAGTACAGCAGCAGTTTCATACAGATATAGCTGGTCATCGGGAGAAACCAATGTATGAGAAATACCATTGACTGGAAGGGCTAAATCCAGCAAGTCTTGCAGCTGCTTGAGTATTCCTTCTGTGTAATTTGACATGTGGGTCCTAAATTAGGAAACATATTATTTAGAATATACATATTTAAAATTAATTTAATTGGGGAATGTACAACCTTTCAGTATTCCTGGGCTAAATTGTCTCTTAACGATACACATAAAGTATACCTAATTTAACAATAGTTATTAAAAAGAAAAAGTTGCAGCAAAATAGTATTATATTTGAAAATCTTTCAACTTTTGATTTTTAATTTACAATCTTACATTTGACCACATTTATCACATTGCTATATCATTGTTGGACAGCCCCAATTTAGACAGAAGGGAATAATAATAATAATAATAATCAACCGGGCCAATTTACAGGTTACACATAAAATTTAGAATTTAATGTACGAACAATACACATAATAGCAATGTGAAAAAAATATAAAAATTATAAAATTCCAAACAATTTTCTTTTCCTGAAAAATCTCATTTTCACTTTGAAATAACATTGTCTTTGCAGACAATCTTTTACAACAATTTACATTATGTATAAAAAAAACTCATGAAAGAAATTTAGATAAATCAATAAGAATGGTTCATGAAAGAAATTATAAAAAAACAAAATAAGGAAAAGAAAACTCTGTTGCCAAAAACAATATCCATAATTTTATGGGTAACAAATTAATGTGCAATGCCAATAAACTGCTATTATAATTATAAATAGTTTAACATTTGAATATATTGAAATATTAATTTAGTTTATTATTTTTTTTGGATTTTAACATATTTAAAAATATAATTTTTTTAAAAGAAAACAAATATAAACTTACTTCAAATATTTAACAAATCGTGAAAGTAAATAAGAAGCTCTACTTCTCACATGAGGGTCACTGTTCCTGAGCCCTCTGTCGTCTAGGAATGCAGCCTAACAAATCAGACAATTTATATAACATTAGAAGCAAGTATTTTCGTTTTTGACTTCAATAATAAAATTTCATTAAATAATCTGTGATAAATTTATAAAATGTTTTTAAAATAGGCACTACTGAATACAGCTCAAGCAAGAAACATACTATAGAAAACCGAAGTTTATGTATATATACACTCAAGAGCCAAAACATTATGACCACCTGTCAATAACGAGTTGGCCAATCTATGGCGCGCAACAAAGCTCCAACCCGCCTTGGCATGGATGCCACAAGTCCTTGGTGGACATGGCCGGAGACAGATTGTACCTGATGTTTAAGCAATGGTCACACAAATCTGAGATATTGCGAATTGGTGGTCTTTGAACTCTGAGCTGCCGTCCCAGGACATCCCAAATGTGTTCTATCGGATTGATATCCGGAGAATTAGGCGGCCATGATATTAACTGGAATTCAGCATCATGTTCCTGGAACCACTCCAACACAATTTTAGCCTTGTGACAAGGGGCATTGTCCTGTTGGAACATTCCATTTCCAGCTGGAAAAACAGAGGCCATGTAAGGGTGCAACTGGTCCACAATGATGTTCAGACCTACTGTACATTGAGGAAGCAACTGTTCACCTGGAAGACGGCGTATCCTGACACGGCCATCGGCGTGATGAATAGCAAACCGCGATTCATCTGACCAGGCAACTCTCTCCTACTGAACCATCGACCAGTCACGTTCTTCCCAGGCCCAGCGCAGGCGCAGTTGGCGATGACACTTAGTCAGCAAGGGCACACGAGTGGGGCGTTTGCTGCGTAGCCCCATATCCAACAGTGTCCGGTGAACAGTGTGCTCCTATACTATTCGACTTGGCCCTGCATTGTATTGGGCTGTCATCTGAGCCACTGTCTGGCTCCTGTTTTGCTTCACCATGCGAGACAGTATCCGATTACCTTTTTCTTTGATAGCGTGTGGACGTCCAACACCATGTCGTCTACTGCTGGTTTCACCGTCATTCATCCACTTTGCATAATTACTAACAACTGAAGATCGCGAACAACCCACGAGTTGTGCAATTTCGGAAATACTTGTTCCGAGCCTTCGATCCATTACAATCTGCCCTCTATCAACATTGCTTAGATCCGCAGCCTTTCCCATCACACACAGAAGTAAGTGAAAGAATGATTCTTCAGACTCTCCAGCAGCATTTAAATACCACTTCCACCTGATCACGTGCCTTCCACATCATCCAGGCGAGTTCATTGCCAAACGTAGGGTTCATAATGTTTTGGCTCTTGAGTGTATATATATATACATATACATACAGAGAGAGGGGTACACTAAATGTAAATAAAACATAAAAGAAATATATAACTATTATTATGTAATAAGTGCATTTTAATCTAACATTCAATGGTTGGTACTTTTTATAATCTATCACCAAGCAGTTCACTATTACTATCAAGCAGTTCACTTTCAAATTTTTTCGTGTGCATTCAGTTATTTGTTAACCTTGATTGCTACTTTGCGACACAAAATGCTGCAGCATTTATCATAACAGTTTCCATTTCAGTACAGTCTAGAACTCATAAATTCGTTTTTAAATCATAGTGATTTTTTGAAGAAAAAATCTGAATCAATAAATATCTGGAAGCAATGCAGTATTCAGAGCGTATTTTTCTTGCCGTAGTCTATAACAACTCAGTTTAACTTTGTACAGTATTAATTTGCTTTAATGCTACGTTTTTTTTATTAATACAAGATATTAAATTAAATTAATGTCCAATGGGTGAATTTTGATTTTTATAGTTGCCAGAATAACAAAATACTTAGTAGGATATTTATTACTCATCAGTTCACAAGTTTAGATTTTGCATAAACACATTAAATATATACATGTTCAATGTCTTAATCCTTTAAATTTTTATCTAGAATAATTTATCTTTGGGATTCCTGTTAATCCATCTCATGTTTTGGAATCTGCCAGTAAGCAGGTGGCCTTGGCCCACCATGGGGCTGCTGCAAAAAGATGCATATGAAATCTATATTGAAATACAAAAATCTGACATGGCCATGGTCCTGAATGTGCTGGATAAAAGAGCATTTACTGTATTAATATATAAAAAATTTGCGTGCAAACTACATTAATTAGCAATATGTATATTTCTTAAATAATATTGAATAAGTCTAGGTATATTAATATAGATTAAATGTATGTATTTTGTTAAAAAAAGTTAAATTTATAAAGCAATTAATGTTTTTAAAGAAACTACACTGAATAACCAGGATAAAATACATAAAGTATAATATTATATTCAAGGAATTACATCAATAAAATGTCTCCAATGAAGACACATTTTTAAAATTATTATTTTTATTAAAAAAAAATATATACTTACAAGTATTTCCGGAATAAGCACAGGTTCTTGACCAAAATATTTTTCATAACGAACAACAGTTTCAAAAAATTGAAGAATCACAGCTTTGTGCCCCTGTCTACTAACACCAGATGTGATCAACTATAATCCAGAAAATGTAGTTATGAAATATAAAAAGTTACTTAAAGTCATCATTGTATATAAATAATAATCTTATTCAATAAATCAATTCCATAGTCAATGCAAGATGCAAACATTGTGAAATCCGCCACATTTCAAAGAGGAGAAAGCATTTTTCAAAATAAATTGATTATTACAAATAATCTTAATTATCAATGACAAAAATTACTAATCACTTAAGACAAAAGTACATTTGAATTTCTAGATCAGGTTATATATATTACCAAGAGAATTACTGTAAACTATATGAATATTTTAAAGTTACTAATTTAATTAATTATATTTTATAATCAAAACATTATGTTTAGCAATTTCTCTTAAGTTTGATTCGTAATATATTTTAATAGATTTATTGACAATTAAATTCAACATACAGTAAAACATAAGGCATTCTTTAATATTATTAATCCTTCATATTAATAATACTAATAATCTTCATAATCTATCCTTCATGTATTTATCATTTATCCTTTTATATTGTAAATCCTTCCTAAATTAAGTAAGTGTCATGGTGCGCATAAGAAATATTTAAATGAATATAACAATGTGGTTATAACACACAAATATGATGGTATCATAGAATGATACATTTTTATAAATAAACACTTGGTAAATAAATATATGAAGGAGAAATATTACCATTTATATGAAGCTGTTTTTGTAAGTGATTACTTACCAAATGGAGCATTTCATTGATTTCTGTTTTTTTATCAGATATATTCCCGTCAGAAGTACCATGACAATTCTATAAACATCATGAAAACAAAACCATTATAAAAATGATAATAGTCATAAAATTATGTAAAACCAAATAGCAATTATAAGTTTTGTAATTCAAAATATAAAATAAAGACAACAAAAATGTTAAGTTAAAATTTCTAAATTTTTTTTTTTTATATTTAAGTGCTTTTTTTGTGACAGTTAAGCAATTATGAGGATAGGTTAAAAACCAATCTTAATAGAAAATTTTCAAATCACTCACAGGTACAACTTCTCCAAGAAGATACAAAAATGTAATAGCAACTTCAAGTTCATTGTACGGGAGAGTTTGCCATCGGTTCAAAGTTGAGGCAATCATATTTTTGGTTTGCGAAAAAATGAGATCTAAATCCTTGAAACAAGAACAAAAACATGAATAAATATATCTTCACACATCTTACAATTGCAAGAAGAAAAATACATATTTATACATTTAAAATAATAATAATTATATATTTATAAATATAAAATTTTTAATTCTATAATTTTGAGTATAAAGGACAATTTTCTTAATATTACTAACAATTATGAAGCAAATTTATAAAATTTAAATGTGCGTTTGTCACTTGAATGCTGTTCATTTAAACTCGGTTTTTATATATACATACACAACTTTTAGAAATTACTTATATAAGATAAATTTTAAAAAATTGTAGAATTAGTGCAAAAGCTCTATTTTCGTTTAATTAAAAATAACATATATAATTAATGCAAATGTAAAAAAAAAAATAATGAAGTAAAGGCTTTTGTAATTTTAGAAAAATAAATTCTAAAATATTCAATTTACTTTGAAAATAATTAAAGATAATTTCCCCGGAAAAGAAAAATTTTTCAGTTGATAAAAATATAATAGTGAAATTATGACACAATAAAATTTTATTTGACAGCATATAAATTGCCATTGATTTTTTTTTTTTTTTTTAAGGTTAACAACTTATTGAATTATTAACTTAAATTCATAAATATGCATGATAATAAAACAATTTTTTTTTCCAAATCAAATTTTTAAATTCTTTTTAAAGCATTATTAAGATTTTATGAATACTTTAGTTATATTATTAATTAATAATACAAAAAAATAATTACCAGCATTGCTAAATTATCAAACAGAACTTTCAATAATTTTCTGTATTCTTGAAAAAAAGCTTCATCTTCATCCTGCTTGTACATATATAAAAAGGAAATAAATTTGTCTTAGAAATAATAAAAAGCAAGTAATGCAATTACACTATACAATATAAGAAAAAAGTATTCATTAAATATTAGGACTGGACCATGTTGAAATTTCTAAAATCGATATATTGTCCCTCTAAAAACCACAATATTACAATATATTGATTTTATGAAAGTTTCAAACATTAAATATGAAACTTGTTCGTACACAATGAAATGGCAGGCTCCGCGCTCTACAGAACATCAAATGTTTAAAAAATATTCTTTAATGACTTAATTTCAAGCATGAATTATGTACATTTTAGTTAACTTGACCTTTCATTTTGTTGTCTTCAACACTAAATTATTTCATTTTTCAAAACGGATTACCACTTTTTCCCTATTTGAATATGCATATATCATTTTTTACAACAAATAAACTCTTTTTTCTCATTTGATTATGTATATTTAATTGTAAAATATCTCTTCATTTATGACAAATAATTAGTTGTATTTGTTTAGTTTTCTCCAGACAACTTCAAAACGTAGTACCACTTTTTTATTGCAGAATATATATGCAAAATACATATCAATCCATATATTAAATTTGACTACATGATAGAAAAATATCGGAGATAGAGATATAAATACTGGTAAACTTATTCAGATCTTGTACAGGTACTGAATAAAATTTGATAACAATTTAAAAAAATTTCAAGACCAAATTCACTAGCTATATTATAGAACATTAAGGAATATTTAGCTGTATATACAAATTTACCAAGTACAAAGATAATTATGATTAAGATATCAATATATAAACAAAAATTCCTATAACTTAAATTAATATTTCTGCAAAACAAGTAGATAATTTTTATTTAGAAACATGAGTGTGAGTAACATCTAATTAACTTTTTAATGGCTTTCACTGAAGCTTAACACAGTAAAATAAGAAAATCCCTTTTAGTTACTGAGCTTTAAAAAAATTCCAAAGTTAATTAAGAATGTGGTGCAAGTGGTCTTTTAACCTAGATCAGAGGTTCTGAAACATTTTGATTGCAGGACACATTTAAAATGCTACAAATAATTCTGAGTATTCTAGATACAAATTTTTGAGAATATGTTATAATAGTTGAGTCAAATATTATAGAAAAAAATGTGATAAAATCAAATCAAATGTACTTTAAGTTTATTTATTCTTGTGTTCATGAAAAACACAATCCTGAAGTGTCCTAGTGATTTCTTCAATGTACAATACATTCAATGATATATCCAAAGCGATTTCGAATAACAGCTGTTCTCATATTGGAAATGGGTATTTCGATGTTGGACATTAAAATTGATCTCTCCTCCACAAAGCTCTGCCTAATAAACTTGGAAGCAGTTATCAATGTTGCATTAATATTGATATTTCAGAACATCAACATTTTAAACAGTATTTCGATAACATAAGAATAATAAAATTGAAACAGAATAATAATGAAATATCAAATGAATAAACATCAATAACATAAGAATAATGAAATCGGATCTCCAATTTTAGACTAACATCGATAGACATGAATTTATTGTCCAAACCTTCGTACTTTGGTACTTTTTAGGCTTTAGTACTTTTTGGCCCATATACTTTCATAATAGTAGTCTTAATTTATATTGTATTTATGTATTCTATTATTACTTTTTCTTTAACATTTTTACATAAATAAAATCATATGTCTTACCTGATAAGAAAAGTCAGTTGATAAGTCATATTTATACTTGTTAATTACTATATACAATATCCTCTGAAATTAGAAAAATAATATTAAGCAAATTGAGCATTAAAATAAACAGGCTAAATTCTGATATATACATAATTAAAAAAGAAATAATTTAAAAATGATAAAAATAATGAGGGAGTCAAAGACAAAGAGACTTTTTAAAAATACAATATAAATTTAATATTTCAGAAAACCTAGTGAAATTTCACTGCAAAATAAAAAGCATTTCTGAGGAAATTTAATACAAAAATAAATAAAGTTAATTAATAATAAATAATGAATATGACAAACCTAAATACATGCAATTACAAATTTATAAGATTTTAATTTTGTAGAACAACAAATAATGAATCAATAAAAAAATATATAATATTTAAAATACTTATTTTATGCACACATGTTTAATTTAGTAAAATTAATACATATACAAGGAAGAAAATCTACTGCTGTTTGAAAAGTTTTAAAGACACAGAAAAATAAGATGTCCTTTAATGATCAAACAAGGCAAGAGATAAAAATAATTTAATTAAATATAAAACATATACCTCAACATTCGAAGAATCTGCTGTTCCATAAGCTTTAACACTGGCTTTGTTTTTCAAAAACTGTAAATATTCTCGTGCAAATTCAACAACAGCTTGGGAAACTTCATCGTCATCATTACTTAAAAATTTTAATAGTAGCTCTATTTTATCATGAATAGCATTAGCAACTATAGTCATTCCTCTGGTATCTTTTGATTTTTGGAGTCTAATAATAATAATATTATTAAAAAAAAAGAAAATCAAAAATACATTTTTAAAAATTGAAAATTGTTATGAAATTTAATTATCATAACTTTCTGCTTATAATTGAATATTAAAACCCTTAGAATTTATTGATATAAATTATAGATTGGTTTACTTTTTCCATGGAAATTCTGATAAAAATTAACTTAAAAAAATTTAAAAAATAATAAATATTTTCTGATAAAAATATTTAAAAAATTGCCCCCAAAGTGAGTTTTTTTCCTTTTGGCAATAATAAATAAACTTCAGAATTTTTCCCTTCAGAAATAAGGTGTTGCCAAAAATTAGTGTAAAAAAAAATTCTTTGAAACAAATTGTCATAAAATTTACAGCAAGCAAAAGCATTTTTTGATGTAAATTTGATTAGTATTAAAATACCCAGGAAATTATTTCTTTTATAAGATGACAATTTAAAGACAAATAGACTGAAATAAATTGTAAAATGATTAGAAATAAAAGCTGAATCCCAAACATAAAAAGGTTATTTTAGTGTTGAAATACATTTGTATAGAGTAGAATAATATTATTATACTATAATTGTAATGATTAATGCCCATTGAGAATTTGTTGCAATAATACTCTACTGTAGGAAATGGTTTTAAAGCCAATAGAAAAATCTTTTTTTACAAAAAATGGTAAATATAATTTTTTTAGAAAAATATATAACAGTACCTTGTCCAACTACTTAATAATGCAGTTCCCATAGTATTTACCAAAGTCGACAGTTTAACCATAAAATCTTCATCATCCGGGCTCTAAAAATATATCATTGATAAAAATTAATCCTACACACAATTATACATAAAACGAAAAATATAAATTTATTGAATCTATTATAAGTTAAACATATATTTATAAATATGATAATATAAAATTTTTAAAGGAGTAACTGAATCAGTGTCTATAATTCTTCTTGATAGTTCCAAAATAATTATGAAAACAAAACCAATCAATACAAAACTTTTTTTCCAATTTTCAGTGACAAAAAAACAAGGCATTTTCAAAATATACAACCTGGATTTCCATATTGTATGATAAGAAAAGGATCATTCTAAAGGTTTAAATACATTTTAGCAAATCTTGTTTATTTGCATATTAAAATAAATGTATAAAAAAAAATTAAGTCCTGACAACAATGAGGACACAAACAAAAATGTAATTATTACAAAGTAAAGCACATTACACAGTGTCTTTAAAAATAACTTTGCAAAATCAACTATTACAGTACATACTAAATATATCAAAACTTTAGAAAATTCCTCAACACTCATGTTATACTGTCATCTTGAGAAAAATCAAAATCTTATTTGAGACATTTCTTGAGGGAAAACAATCATAATTACATTTTCTTGTAATTACACAAAGTAAAACCACAATATAAAATATTAAAATTCTTAAGAGTAAAAACATGGAAGGAACAAGAATTTATCTTATACTTTGGCAAAAGAAAACATTAAATACTACTATGGAAAGAGTTGGCATTCAATGAAACTACTTTTTTTTTTTTTTCAATTTATTGTTTCTCTGTGTGCTTTTGCCTCTCTTAAACAAAATTTTCATCTTTTCTTCTCTCTTATAAGTACTTCTTTCCTTCACATTGCTCTCTTTCTTTCTTCTTAAGGAGCCCTTGTATTTCCAACTTACTTCTCTTACATAGTGGGCCATTTCATCATTGATCTTACCTAAAGATTCACCACCTGAGTTAAAGATGCCATTCCAATCTCTTTTCAAACTAAAAAAACTTTCATCAAGAAAATTCTTCATTAACATGTCCTTATCAATGAAAAACCCACTTTTGACAAGTATTTTGTCACCATCATAAGTACTTTAGTAGGAGAATATTAGAAGAACTTTTACAACTAGTCACAAATCAAGATAAATCTTTATATATATATATATATATATATATATATATATATATATATATATATATATATATATATATATATAATAATGCAATTTTCTTTGCTTTTTTTCACACAAATAATAAGTATATAAATTTTTAAAAAATCAATAAAAAAAACTTACCCCAGTAAAATTTAATACCCCAGCTTGCTTTAAAATGGTAGCATAAGATTCTACAATTTTCACTTTAGCAATTGGATCCATTCCTTTATAGATAATTTGAGCAATACAATCACAAGTAGATTCTCGCAGTTTTGGATTGGACAGGAAAGTAATAAACACTTGCACAAAACGATCATTTGCAATGAGATTAATTTCGATCCATGCAATATAAGCACCAATAACATCAAGACAGAGACAAACAAGATCTGTATTGATATTCTGATATGTAACCTACAAAATCACACATAAAAATGTAATTTTAAACATATTGTTTCATATGCAACACATAAAATTGACTATCCAATAACTACAGATAAATCTAATATATTCTTGAAAAAATTCATGTATATATTTCATGTTTGAATTAATATATAAATTTAAGTGATATAAATAAAAAAAAAAGTGATATAAATTAATTCACCACATTTTAGTATTAACTCATTATTAATTATTAAATGTCATTTATTCTCCATTTATATATATTTCTAAAAGAAATGAAATTCTTGCAAATTTTGTACATGTGCATAGTATGAATTCCTATATTTAACACATTTAAAGTAAATAATTAATTCATATCACTTTCCTCTTAATAATTTTAAAAATAGATGAAGTTAATGTAACACAAATACATTTTTGGTAAATGCAGAAATAGTACCGTGATGGAAATGATTTCCACTCATAGCATATAGCAAGAGACAGTTTTAAGTACATTCTGTTTATAATAATCATATATTTTTTGCTTTGTCACAATGATAAATTGGAAAAGGCATTCCTTAACCTCTAAATATTTCTATAAAGAATACACAAAGGTTGATTCTCTAAGAAAGAACTAATTCCACCCCATTATCTAAAAATATACCATGGAAACAGCAAACTTGAATTTTAGACCAAATTATTTCCATAGCTTGAATTTCCTGTAACCTTTTTAATATTTAAAAAAAAAAAAAAAAAAAAAAAAAAATTAAACGCTATTACAGATATGTTTTGGAATGCAAATCCTCGATATAAAAATTGTCCATTCAACTATTTGCACATAACTGGAAAGAATTTAACTTATCGGTAAGTAGGAATGGACTTCAATCCTCAATACATGTGACATTTTTTACTCTAGTTTCCCTAAATTAATTTCAGTCTGCATTCTTTATACAGACACTAATAAATTATTTTTATAACAAAGACAATTAAAGCTTGCAGAGCCTTTCTATTTGAAGCAAGTCATATGATCCTTCTTTTCCCCCTAACCCAGTTCCAATAGTGAAGCATATGATTCCCAATAGACAATGCATGTAAACCTCTTAGAAAAACTTCCAATTCTAATTACCTCTTTAATCCCTAACTCACCTCACATAAAATGGTATGCTAAAATCCCTTTTAACTTAAATGAACTTATTTTCCAAAATCAACACCTGCCTGCACCTTTAATTAAAATGTTTGAGCAATATAAAGAACAATAATGGGTAGGAAAATCAGTTTAGCATCAGTCTTATGTCTAAAAATATTCACAAATATTAAATTATTGCCATGAAAAAGTCAACAAAATTTTTACAGACAGAATTTATTCTTTAATTATTTTATCCAGAGCATTTACTCTCTTATTATTCCTCTTGTGCTATGGTACACAGCTAATGATTTCATAATTTTAAATGATAGCCTTTCATTATTTCAAGCATTAAAAAATAGTTATGGGTCATAAACAATCTTGGATATTTAATTTCCAAAAAATTAAACATAATTTAATCAATAAAAATTCATGAAATTATTGGTCTTGATTATTACAAACAATGAATTAGTAGACTTCTTGGCTAAATCAGATGGTCTTATCCAACATTGGATATCACAGGAAGAAATGAAAAAGCAGAATTAACTAGGCTAGTTATCAAACATTGCAGAGTTTTCACATTTAATCAGAATTAAACCAAAACATTGTCTCTATCCTCAAGACAGAAAGGCTAATGAATAAGTATCATGTTTTTATATCCTATCCTATTCATCATAAGCTAAACGCCATAGATTTGATATAATTATTTTTTCAGTGTATTGTAATGAGCAGGAAACAATGGAATACTTTTTTTTTCAGTGCAACAAATATAACTCTAAAACAATTTTAGTTACAATGTTCTTCCTTTCTCCATGATTTTCAATTTCACCAAAGATGCTTGTCAAATAAAGTAATGCAGTAAGTATATAAATAAATGTAATATATAAATTATTAAAAAAAATCCATAGAATCAGATAAAAACCTATAACACTCTTTTTCATTCCATTCTAACAACTTTTACTAATGGTCTTTTCATCCCCTTTTCTCACAATAATATAATGATTGATCAAGAGAACAGAAATTGTGATTTTCATAAGTTTTTAGTGCTAACTTATAACGGTTGTTATTGATTTTGATACAGAGAATGAGTTTTATTCTTTTGTTCAAGTTGCAAACAAAAACTTTTTTCTCCCCTGTTTTGAAGATTACCTCTGTCAGTAGTCAAAGAGGGCAAATTTATCTCCTTTTTTCTTTTAATATATTTTTCTTTTACTTGGCAATTTACAAATTTGAAATTTTTTTTTTCTTTCTTATCAGACTGCAGTTACATAAATAAAGATAAAACAGCCAATAAATGAGCTTAAATCCAAAAATCAAATCAAATATTTATTTTAATATAAATAAAATTTTTACAACCAATATTTTTACAGAAATATATAGTTACATGCAAAATTTCAAGAAAGATTTTTCTCCATGCACATTATTAATTTGCATTAAATTTTAATTAATTTATCAAAACTTTAATGTTTCATGACAAAAAAATATTTAATAAAAATTCTTTTAAAAGAAAAATAACAAGTACTTGTAAAAGATTCTAATGCAGAGAGAATAGTAAAAAATCTAGCTTAATTACTTTATAATCATGCACAATACACATGTATGAAAATAAAACAAGCTACTATCAATATGTCTTATAATCAACGACAATAATTACTTCCCACTTTTAAAAATTTTTAATATCCTGATGTTATCAAAGATCAAAATAGAAAAATTAGGTTGTTTTAAATCAAATTATTCATTTAAATCAAGTTCTTAAAACATGGATTTAAATGTTCCTTTTGATGAAATTCATGCAGATAGCTATTTATTAATTCACCTAAAAACTAAAAAAAATAATAAAATTCTTTGCAATCAATAGCAAAAGTGATTCTAAAAGCTTCATTATGAAAGAGAAAGAAAATTTTTTTAGCAATTAATAAAATGAAGTCGAATAACATGTAAAAAAATAACAGTAATACTCTTCAATTAAAAAGCAATGGGAAAAATTATATAATAAATTGATTTATGTAAAATTTTGAATTTACTTAAAATAAACACTTACAAGTATATGATACCATGAATCCACCAGTTTTGTAATACACATTTCCCTCATAGTATCTTTTATAAAGGTGAAAGTTTCTAGTTCCTAAAAAATAATAAAGAAAAATAAATTTAAAATTCTTTGCAAAAAAAGATCAAAACTAAAAAAAATATTTAACACAAGAAAAACTATATTTTATAACAACACACTTTTAAAAACACTCATCTGTGCAAAATCCTATATGTCACTTTTCATTCACTTATGTATTCTATGTTACACTTTAAATATAGATTTAAGTATAAAAAAGGATCTGGTGTCAACTTCCAAGTAAATAAAAAATTGGAAACTCTTACAGATTGTGAAAAAATGTTCACAATACTTTCAAAATTTTCTTTTTTTAAAAATCCACAAATACTAAACTTTATTAAATTGATGAATATATGTATCTTTTTAAAAAGAACCCTAAAAGTTTACAGATATAAAACTCTATATTACTAAAATGAAATGCTTCAAAATTAAAATTTCATTATTTAAAATGCTAGTATTGAAAAAATTCATATCAATAAACTTATATTGTATATGAAATATATATATATAAAGAAAATAAAGATAAATTTAAATAAATATTTCTTTCCCAAAAATTACTTTTTGGCTCCTAGAAATTTCTCTGTCTGCAACTTCTGAATTGATGGAAAGCAAAATCCGAAGGTAGATCATTGTTGATGTGACTCCCAAGTTCAAGGTTTCTAATAAATCATCAAAAAAGCTAGACCATCGAGAAGGAAAGTCCATCAGAAAAACCATGCATATTATTTGGGAAGCTTTATTTTGGATCATAGAATTATCTGGATTAGATGATCTGCTCTGTTAAGATGAAGGGGAAAAAAAAATAAATAAATAAATAAATTTGTAAAAAATATCATTTTTCAAAATATAGGCACTTTTATTTTTATTGCATAGAATTATAAATAAAAATTAATTAAATATATTGTAAATAAATTTTGATGCACTTAACACTTTTTGTACATGTTTCTATTTATTATGCATTACATTATATGCTATGTCCTGTAACAAATTTAACATAAACATTGTGAAAATGAGCATTTAATAATGGAACACAGGAGTTTTAATTGCCAACTGTCTTTTGTAAGGTGACATGTTCAGTACGTATTTTGTACTGAACTTGTCAGCAGCCCTAAATGCTATCTATGTGAGCATAATATTCCAATCAATCAGTGCACACATTCTCATTGCAGAGATTTAACCGTAGATCCATGATTTGGAACATATTGAGTATTAAAAATACAAATTGGGATTTCTTTGAAGAATAAAATATGTGAAACATAATCAATGAATGTTAGCTAATGTAACATATTCATTAACTGTTTCATAAAGTCATGCAGATCACGATCTATATTGCCCTCTCAGTTAGTTTGAAAATCTCTATTGATACAATTTAAGAGAAACCACCTCCTGTATCAATAAAGAATAAATGTGCCTGCAGTCAGCTTAATTGTAAAAAAAGTATGATACAAACTATAAAAAAAAAGTAATATTCTTAAAAATATACTTTTCAGAAGTAAGCATATTAAAATTTACCTGCGACTGAATCCAATGTTTAACAAATTCTCGTATTATTTGCTGATGTTCAGAATTTGCATACGGGTATCTGAAAAAATAAAACATTATACTAACAGATACAAATTATTTATAATAAAAAAAAATCAGTGCAATTTTCATCGAGTTAAATAACAGATACACCAGAAAAAGTACAAATAATTCATAAAATTCAATAGTTTCAATGGCAAAAGAAAAACTAGCCTCCCACACTGCAATATTAATTAAATTAATTTGTTGTTTTCAATATTAATTTGTTGTAAATTAGAAAATCATATTCATGTTAATGACTCTATTTCTGAATGAACCTTTAAATTACAGCATGAGCAGTAGAACTGAAAAAGACAGAATAGAATCATCACTGTAAAATTTAATTATTGATTACATAATCAGAAAAGAGCTATATAAAATAAAAATGAAATTTGTGAAAATCCATCACTTTTACTAAAGAGATCTATTGCAAAGTCATCTACTGATGAAAGTAATTAGGAACCAGATTATCAGATAGTAGTGATTACATACAGTAAATATATTTATTATATTTCTAAACAATAAAATGAATTCAGTTGAATACAATTTTATCTCAAAGCTCTTATATGAATTTTTTTCACACTTTCATAGGAATTTATTAAGCAACTTTTATTGAATTTCTGAAATCCCTTTTTTTTATTATTATCAAGTTTTAAGTTAATTTTAGTTTGTTGTTTAGGTTTTATATGATCTTAGAAAAAAAATACAAAACTATCTCAATTTTTCAAGACAAGTAACATTTTTTTATTATGCAATTTTTCTATATTCACTTTCTGTAGACCCACCATATAAAAAGAGAACTTGTAGTGCTTGCGTTACATATTTCATTAGAAGGAACAAATTTTTTTTTTTTTTTTTTTTTTTTTAATAAAAAGCAAAATAAAATAGTAAAAAAATAAAAACAGTTAATTTGCTAATTGTACAAAGAATATAATATTTATTGAAATAAAAATGAACTACAACTCATAAAATAAAATATTGTAAATTAAAAAATAACAAAAATTAAACTTTCATAGTTATTTTGTTGAAATAAAAATAGATAAAAATTATATCAAGCAATCTTACTTCAAAATTGTTAATAAGTGAAACTAGTAAAAGTAAAATTTTTAAAGTAAGACTGCATTACTTAAATATTAACTCGTGAGCTTATATTTTTGCTCTGCATTTAGTAAAAATCTACAATTTAGATGACAAAGAACATTTTTAAAACTTTTTGTTGTAAGCCTATTTTTATAAAATGATCACTTAAAATTAAGCAATAGCAAGGACACATGCACACATTAATATTTTGAATTAAAATGAAAAAACAATAATACACTTATGATTTTGTGAAGATGGTCCCTTCATTTAATTTTAGATTAAGATATATATGTACTATAATTTTCTGCAAATAATCCACAGTGGTATATAAACTGCAGTAATTTCCAATTGTAAAGAGGAATATCTTGGAATTATATGATATAAATTATGTGCTCTATGGGAGTTTTCCCTAATTTTCTCTGATATATCATTAACCAATCAAGTTGTTAAGCTGTATTTGTTGCTGAGATTTTATGTTGTTGCAGAAGTTTTCAATTTAAAAGAACATTTTAATACACTCTAAAAAATTACATGGAAAAAAAAAAAAAACGAACCATGGTGGGAAAAGTTATGTATCAGACATATTGTATAGAAATAATCAAGCAAATATAATAAATTTTATACACAGAAAACAAAAATCAATTTCAATGATGTAACATGATAAAAATATTGGACAGTTTATTCGCTCATACTGATTTATCATTCGAGCACCAAAAGGATGGATACTTTTTATCATCCACAGCTCTCTTCTTTTCTTTTTTAATCTTGGAAACTTGAAAATTTTCAAAAGGAAAAAGAGCCACAGATTGTATGCAGCAGCCAATATCAAGAAATTCTTAATTTTTTTTTATCATAAAGTCAATAGTTTATTACCAAAAAATTATGGTACTTAAATATATTATAGTGCAATCATAAAACATTGAGATAGAGTCCTAAATCAGTTAATAGCATTGTCATTTTAATGAAATTCTTATTCATTATTGATTAAAATAACATTGTTCATTTCTTTATTGTCAAATTGCAATAGAAATAAAAAATCTGTATCAGAAGCCAAAAACAAAATTATTGTAATCAATAAAATGAAACCCTACAATTCAAGCAGAATTTAAATTGTTTTACTTAGTTCAAAATGTACAGTAATACTTACTTTGTTTTAACATAATGTAGAATTACTTGAAAACAGAAAAACTTCACTTGATCTTGTCTGCAATTGGAGAAAAAAAAAAAAAGTTAGTGATACAAGGAAGATTCAAAATAAATATAAAGCAAACAAACATCAAACACATGCTGACCAATTCAAATCATAGATTAAATGGAACAAAATATTATTCAGAAATAGTATAAAAAGCATATTAAAATAATGAGATCACTAAATAATTAAAGTATAAAAGTATTGATAAAGTCATAATGAATACTTTTAATTTTTATAATTAATAATATTTATCATTTCCATATTCTGACTACCTAAAAGCAATGAACTTCATATACATCTTGATTATATGTAATACAATAAAACTACAAATCTTCATTAGATTAAACATAAATAAAATATGATCCATCACATGTGAATGCTGATTGTTAAATTAAAAAGGTAAGCTATTATGTTATTGGATGTCTCTGGTTTCTTATTTCAAGGTCAATTCTTGCTGACTGGATCGCAATAACCTTTGGCTATGTTAGTAGAAAAAAGCTATAAATGGCAGAATTAAAATGCAGATAACTCCTACAAATTGAAGAAAAATGAACATATATTTTAACATAATGGAATATAGAAAAAACAAACCATACTCATTATTGATATTTGATAAGAAGTTGATACTCAGCTTCCAGCCATCCTCAGATTCCTTCAGCTGCTCAAAATATTGGAGAGCCTAAGAGAATAATATGAAAGAAAAAAATATTTGTAAAACTATTATCAGCAAATAATAAAATGCGATTAAAATAAAAGGAATAATTATAATCTTTAATTTAGAATTAACATAGTGCCCAAAATTACAAACCTTGATACAAATATACATTATAATATAATAATATAATATACATTATAATATTTGTACCTTGATACAAATATACCTATCATTCATTTAAGAAGTGATTTATTTTTAATAAAATTTTCAAAATTATGTCCCTTGAAAACTATTCAGTTTGCAAAACAGTACAACCCAAACATAATTTAGCTAAAAGGGTCAAGTAAGGCACTTTGACGATATAAAAATATGTCAATTTTGGGGTACAAAGAATATGCTTAGTTTTGCCCTATACTCTAAAATATAAATATCTTCTGAAATTGTTTTTTACAACAACTTAAAAAACTAAATTCTTATGTATTAAATGCTTCTGTAATCATGACATTATACAAGCTTTAAAATAGAAAAAGACACTCATTATTGATATTTGATAAGAAGTTGATGCTCAATGATGATTGATATTTTTAATTTATAACTGTAAGACTAAATAATTTTAATTTAACAAAAATTAAATTTTCTGTAATCTGAAAAGTAATAGTCTTTTTTTTTTTATTCTATATGTATACATAAAACAATCTAAAATGCAAATTACTAATTATTTATTTATTATTATAATAATTTAGAGTAGAGAACAAAGATAATAATCATTATAAAATAATTTTTTTAATTTGTATTCTACTTAAAAATTCCTCAAAATAAAAAAAAAATTATAGCAAATAGATTTTTTTTATTAGATTAAATACATAAATATGTGTATATTTCATTTAAAAATGTATTTCTTACAGAGTAAATAACTATAAGAACAATGAAACTTTTCTAACACCATTTTGTTCAAGTTTGTAGTAATTTACTTTACAATTATATTTCACAAAAGAAGCATTAAACACTTAAATTAATAAAATTTAATTATGAATGAATTACAATACCTGATTCATAGCTGAAGGGTCTGATGAATCTAAAAATCTTTGAATTGTTTGAATATCCATTTTTAATTTTATCTGAAAAATTAAGAAAAAAATTAATTATGACATGTATTGAAAAGATAATATTCTTAAGAAAAAAATATATTTGAATTGAAACATAATTTATTCATACTTTAAATAATAACTCATATAATTTTTGTTTAAAACATTTCAGATTTAATTTTTTTCATAATAAAAAATAATTTTATTTTTAAATAAACATACTACTTTAGTAATTCATATACAATAGTCCTTGATAAATGTTGAATATTTCAGGGACAAAATGAACATAACCTCAATACATTAATCATTTTATCATGCTTTGCATAAGCAGAACAAAAAGAAGCTATTACATTATGTTTATATAATGCTATTTAACTATACTATTGTATAGTTTAATTAAATTTTAAATACATAAAGAATAAAGTTTATTTTTCCAAAAAGATAACAGTATCAACTACACTGTTATGGTTTATTATTATTATTTAATTTCTTTAGCACATGCTTTAAGTGTGGGATTACAAATAAGCTGAGATCACAATACCATTAAAATAAATACTAATGATATTAATAGAACAACTTTTGCTACTTCGAAAAATTTTAATGAAAAGATATTTTAAAACGCAGTACAAATTTCGAAATATACATGAAAATCATTTATTTATAAAAATTTATTAGATCGAAATTAAACATGAGATCTCATAAAACATATATGATTAATTTACAAATATGGCTTTTGTATAGAAGATGTAAAATAAACATATAGTTATTTATAATGCCGTATTATTAAAAATTACAAAATTTCAAGGAAGTTTAAACACAAATAACTTTAAGTAGTTCAATGACAACGTGTTGCCCTTTCTAATGAGACAACTGTATTATATTTATTGATCGGTTCCATAAACTAATTTTATATCATTATATTTTTAATAAACATTTTTGTTTTCAATCAAGTATATGATACTTTTGAGAAACATAAAATTTGAAAAATATAAAGTGTAATACTTCTGTCAGTTTTTATTTTTCATGATCTCCAGCCACGGATTAAATAACAAACAATAAAAATTAATTATAAATAGTTCACTACGACCTTCCACACTTAAAATTCAAAACATCCTGTAATATCACGATCAATCGTCCACGTTTTTAGAATCAACAAATAAAAAAACACGCCGTTTTCTCAATTTAACACTGATACGGATTACTTTTCGAAAAATACACGGTTAAGGCCGGTTCATACGGTGATAGTATGTTCTGTAACTGAATGACGCAATACAATTTTCTTCACTACTTTTTTTTAGGAAATTAATATTTACTTTTAAACAGAATATATAATTATAAAATACACAGAAAAATGCACACGAAATGGATATATAATATTTTATATTCATTCATGCATTTGTTTGTTGAATTCAAATAGAAATAATGTAGAAAATTCCTTAATGTTACTTATTAAAGAGGAAGGAATTGAAAATTAATTAAACAAATTTTTAATACATCAATAGATAAATATATTAGTTTTTAATCACTTTTTAATATTTTATTTCACTTTCTCTTTTAATTTACTTCGTTAGTTTAACACAATCCGTGCTTGCTAGATTACTAGTTAGTCAATAAATTTATACATTGAGAAAAATTTTATTCTAACAAAAATCATTGAAAAAATTAACTTAAATCAAAAATTTTTGAGTCGATTTTCATTTAATAAGTATATTAATGTATCAAATATAAATATAAGTTTTGTTAAAAAAAATTAATGTTGGGCTACTTAAGAAGCCATACGGCAGAGCCATTAGAACATTTATTGTTATTATTTTTATTATCATTTGGTAGTGTGAATGCAGTGAGTACTTTCCGGTATGATTCGAGGATAAATTTGCTATAAAATGTCTTGAAGGTTTTAAATGTATAATTTATTCTCCCGGATTCATGTGCGGAAGAAACGCTAGAATTTAGAGTAGTTTTATTCGTGTAGAAATCGGCAAAATGTGTAGATATGCTTGTGTCCTGTTACCTGTGATATTGATGTTTGTTTATGTTTCTGAAGGTACGTAAGAGTTTTATTAAATACTCTTAAATGTTTTTAAATCATGGTTCTTTATACTTCAGAAATTTGTGCATAATGACTTTGCAATTTTTGTTTTTTATCTCTTCGATTAAAAAAAAAATAATCGTTTTCAATATATTTATTTGGATAATGAGTAATTTCAATTTACGTCATTTTTAAATGGATTCGCCCTTAAAAAATTATTTTTAGGTATGGACAATCATATGAAAAATTTTCTAAACTGTAATCAAATATTTATTTCAGTTTCATGGAATCTATAAACATAAACAAGAACTGATTACGGAACGCTTTTAATGTTTTAATCATTTTAAAGTGAAACGAAAATAAATGAACAGATGTTATTGTAAATTGACATTAAAGAAAGAAAGACACAAAATCCTAGTTGGATGTATTGATAACGGAGATTTTATAAATATTCCATCAATTACAAATGTAGTTTTGGCTTTTCTTTTAAAACTTGCATTAATTATCCTTATAAACTTTCAATTTGTTAAACAATGTTTATAAAACATTGAATACTTAGAATATATTTTTAGAGGCCATTTGCATTTATTTATTTTTTATTCTTAAGTATTTTATTTTTATTAAATGTATTTGATCAAACCCATTATGGAACAAATCAATTTCAAATTTTCTACTCTTCTTATGAATTTCATAATCAACATTTGATATAGTAAACAAATGTTTAGATATTATAACATAAACCTTATGTTTTGTCATTTAAGTAATAATTGATTTTATTATTTCCAAACTAATTATTAATTTGTTTTTAAAATAGCTATGAACTTATGAAGTTTATATATGAATATATGTTATGTTTAATTATGTTATGAAGTTTATGCTTTCAAGTATTATACTTATATTTTAGTTTATTCTATAAATATATTTTTTAAATAAAATATGCCCTTTTTTAAAATATTATTGAAAATTGATTAAAGTTAGAAAAATAGGCATCTTTGAAATAAATAATTTTTTAAAGAATTTATTTGTTAAAATCATTCTATAATTTTTATTCATTTATATAAAAGTAAATATTCCAGATACTGCAATGTTATAGTTTAACTTTATTTGCGTAAAATATTTTAAAATGTAATAAACTGATTTTTTTTTTTTTTTTTTTAGTGTGAGTTTATAAATTTCATATACAATTAATTCCAAACTAGCCAATAAAATTGTGTATGATATGTTGCTAATTCTATTTTGTTTTATCTATTTATTTAATTATATTATATATATTTCTTTTCTCCAGTATCCAGTATTGTATGCACTAAAGAAGAATTATTTGACACCACCCCCTTAATTTGTCCTGGACCATATGATCCCAAGGACAAGGTATACTGCTGTGGGCCCAAAAAACGCCGTTTCTGTTGCAACTATGCAGAGTATGCTTCTGCAATGTGAGTAATATTTATTTATAGCAATTAATGAGGAAGAATTTTAAAGTCTTGTTAAGCATTGTTAGTTTTGCTAAAAATGAATAATTATAGTTAAAGAGGCATGTTTAATCATTTTCATTGTTTAAAAGCCAAATTATGGTAAGAAAAATAGGTTTATATATGTAAACAAAATTGGAATTTTGAGGTGATTTTCCTACATTGGACACAGATCTGAAGTTTGTGATTTTTCATATGTGGGTTTTTATAGCTTTTTAAATCCTTTCAATACATGTTCAATAATTAAATTGCTATATATTTTGTGTCTGTATCAATAAAATATGAATGAAGTGAAACTAACATAAATATTAATAATTTGATTATTTTCTTTTTAAATTGTTTATAAATTGATCTTATTGATTTATATATATATTTTTATGAATGAACTTATTTTTAACCATAACAAACAATTTTTAATTATTTTTCTGTTCATATGTTTTTCCCATTGTTAATTTTATATTGATGCAAAATAATCAATATTTATAAAAAAAAATTTATTTTTATTTAATTTCAGTAATACAATTGGCATCATAGTGGGTGTGTTGGTGACAGCTATTGTGGTTGTTGTTATCATAGTGGTGGTGTCATGTTTCTGCTGCAGTTGTTGCCTTCTTGCTAAGCGTTGTAATCGGCGTGGGAACTCGTCTTACAGTAAGTATTTTGTACTAAATGTCCATGAATACTGGCATGCAAATCATCAGATTAATGTTGTAATGATTAATTCTTAATATTGCCTCATTATTTTTTAATTCTAAAATATTTTACTTATTCCATTTTTAGTTACTTCCCTTTTCAAATTTGCTGAAATTTTATTAACAGATCATAGAAAGAAATTATTTACATAATAAAAAATAAAATTGTATTGCTAAGAATCTATGCTTTCATTATTTATATTATTTATTCAGATATGTGTAAATTGACTTCTTTAGAATTTTAGTAGTTATCAATAAAATTTGCTTTAATTTCTATTTTAATGGGGTTTTTTTTTCCAAATTTCTTTTAATTAAGTTGTTGCCTGATAATATTCATCCACGATTTGTTTGATAACATATAATCAGACACTGTATTAGTTAAAACAGTTACCATGTTAAAAAGCCCCATCTCAATTTTCTCAGAGTTGTGATGGACATTCTTTAGCAATGGCATTTTCATAAAGATAAAAAAAAATATATTATATGTTTTACTAATAATTATCAGATTTAAAATTATATACAGACATCAATGTTTTTTTTTAATATCCTATTTAAGTAGAACTTTAAATTTGTTCAATTTTTGTAAAACAAGATTAAAAATTAATCTGTAAACATGTCTTTTGTGTATTGCTTTTATTTTAATTAAAATGTAAATTTGTTAATTGGAAAATCTGCATGCTAATTTACTAAGTTAAAAAACATTATCTGCAATTAAATCGCAAATTATATTGGAATGCAAATTTTTTAAAAATTCACTTTAATTTTCATTTTTTGTGTATTTTCGTTTTAGTTGTTATATTTAATATTTTGCTGCTTTTTATCGTCATATATTAATAATGCATTGGATAGATTTCCAATAAATTTATATATAATATTGATGCCTTTCTGTTAATGTCTTGTCTTTCAGCTGCCAGTCAGCCGGCAACGACCGCTACGACGACAACGGCTCATTACTCAGCACAACCAGCATACCCCATCCAGACATTTCCTACTGGTTACCCACAGCAACAGTTCCAACAACAATATCCACAGCAGCAGTTTACCCAGGAACACTTTCAATTCCCACCGCAAGCATACCCGCCTCAAGCTCCATATCCCCTCTCTGGGGGATACCAAGGAGGATACCCACCACCTGCTGGAAACCCACCACCTTATCCCATAAATGATCAACCACCATATAACCCTTCATTTGCTGGGGGGAAATAATGATTATTTGCTCACTAGTTGGAAATTGTGGCAATATACAGGGCCATACCCTTTTGCTCTGTAGCAAAAAAGCTAAATTGGTGGACAATTAAGGATGTTTACTACATAGAAAGTAAATTATTACAGGGAGCTTTTGTTTTGTGATATTGAATCCACTCTTAACCTCATTATGCTGGTTTTTGTGCATGATCTTATAATCATTAAGTTATTAATGTAGGACGTCTCTTAAAAGAAAAGTCATTAAGGTTTTTTTTAATTCCATTTTTTTTAATTTTCTACTGTTAAAAGTAAATATTTTATTTTATTTTTAATAATTTTCTAGATTACAGAAATTTAAATCCTTTTACCAAAGTATTCTTTTTTTTTTATGTGTGTGTATTATGATTTTTTAAAGTTATTTTTAAAAAAATCATTAATAATTTCTGACTTCAACTATTGTTATAGAGTTATGTTCATGTATATAAAAGTTAAAATTGCTTTTAATGTTAATCTGTACAGCAATTGTTAAGCTGATTCTATTTGAAAAATATCATTCTTAATTTTATGTAATTTGGATACCGAGAACAAGGTTTTTTATTAACATGTATTTTTTCCCCCCATGTTTTTAGAATTTTTCTTTTAAAGTTTTTTGTGTGTGTGTAAAGTTTGTGTTTTTTGCCTTTAAAGTTGTTTATGTTTAGATACAAAAAAAATTTAAGAAATATAGTAATTAATATTAATGCATCTTTACGGAAATTAGCAAAATTTGCCAATTAATAAGTATTACTGTTAATTTTTTATATTCTTATTTATAATACCTGTATTGTATCTCCTTTCACTTCATATTAATTTCATTTTTACTATTTGAGATTATATTTATATTTCCATTTTGCTATATTATTTTCTTTTTCTTTAGACATTTTTTTTATATATTTCATTTTTCATGTGTGCTGATTATAAAAAAAAACATTCAATAAAAATGAAAAACATTCGCTTATTTAAGAATCTGATTTTTTTCCATGAAAGTTTTATTTTTTATTTTGCTTTATATTTTAATGCAATTTTTCTGCTGATAAATATGTGTGTAGTTTGGTAGTGTAGTTTAGAATCATATGAGCAGTGGATTGTCAGAATCTCATGAACATTGCATCTATTTATCAGATATTCCTTTTAAAAATGTTGGTAGCTTTATCACTTAAAATTTTATGTTCACTGTAAAATTTTTATTTTGTTAAACTTATGTAAAGCAATTTTTCTATTTAATTATGAAATTGTTTCTGGAATTTTTCTCTAAAAAGCAAAATTTTAGATTTATTATAAATGTAGCTTGTATAAATTTAAACAAAAAAATTTAATTCATATGTGAACTTGTTCACCCCCCCAAAAAAAATGAATGTCTTCCTCTAATGAATTGATATGTATAGTTAAATTTAATTTTGTTTATTTCTCAAAAGCTATAATTAAAGCATTTGATTTAAATTTTTTTTATTATTATTTTCTTGAAATCCTAAATAACCTTTAGCTTTATTATGATGTAGTTTGCATGAATTAAGTAATGTGTGTTATTCTTTACAGTGACATATAAGCTTACGGCTTGCAGTGTATAGGTATTAAAAGTATAAGGCAGTTTTAAAGGCTTCATTTTTTAATTGTTTGAAGATTCTAATATTTTAAATGAATAACTTTTAATGTCTTCCTCCATATTTTACATAAATAGTGTTTGTAAAAGCATTTATGATACCATACATTGTTCACACTATTAATTTATATTGCATGCTCTCTCTATATATATACTTGATATATGCTACACTTCATTGAATAAACATTAATGTCTTCATTATAGTTCATGTAATTCATTTATTATTTTATTCTAGAATTTATTTTTATTTAACTGTTCTTGTTTTTCATGACTGTGCAATATTTTTTTCCCTTTACTTTCTCTTGAACAAAGAACAAATTACAAATGATGTATACATTATGTAAGGTATTTCAAAAGTCTTGCATACATGGAGGATTCATTGAAGATTTGATTTTGTAATAAAGCAAGAATATGTACATATATATATTTTTTTCATAATTGTTAATAATTAAAATCTTTTGGAATATTCATTTATTCAAAATTTACTGGACAACATTTAGTTTTCATTAATATTTTAAAAGCTACAGTAAGACACCATTTAATGCGGGCGTTCATTCCAACGAGTTTTCATTCTAAACGAAGAAGTGTTAAACAAAGAACATAACTTTTTCACTAGAACTTTCTGTTGATTTTCATAAAACATTCATGAAAATCAAAAGAAAGTTCTAGTGAAAAAGTTATGCTTTTAATGAGACAGATTCTTCCTCATTTGACTTTTTGTGAAGAAATCTAATATTAACCTTTTCTTGATTCATTCAGCAAATGGTTGTTGACAATAAAGCATCACATCAATGACACTTCATCTTGCCTTTGAACTTCTATCAAAATTTAAGTCATTTTGTATAATCTAATCCTCAATTTCTGTTATTTGGACTAAACTTTCTTTTAGAAAATTTGCTGAAAGTTTCTTTTGCTCATCTTCATGCATTTGTCATTTACTAATTCTTTAAGATTGTCATTGAAAAGGCTATCCCCAGTTGCAATTTGTGATAATTCTTCAATATCCTTTTCATTTATATTATCCAACCCTATTTCATCAGCTAGTTTGATAATTTTGTCAATTACCAGCAATGGATTATCTTGTGCTTAGTTCCGATCATACGTTCTTCCATACTCTTTTCAAACATTTCTCAGTCACCTCATTCTGTAAAAGAATGATATTGTAGTTTTTCAAAAAATCTCTAATAGATTGTTTATCTTCGTCAGTTTTATCAATCTGTTGTTGAAATGTCCCCTGCAGATAAATTTTCGATTTCAAGTAATTCCAATATTGCCTTGTAATGTTGAAACAGGTTAAAAGGTGTCTTAGTGTATTTAAAATTGAATTTCCTTTTTATTTATCTAAAGTAATTGTTAGTAATAACTGAGATTTCAATTGTTAAATAATAACTAATTGTTCAATCCTTGGATTTAAAACTTTAATTTGTTTGCTGGTCTTTGTCTCAAAACAAAACTTTTGTTCATCTTTTAACTATTGATCTGATTTTTCTGCTACCAATAACTGATACTTTCTCTAGTGTTGTTCATTAGGTAGGACATGACATATATTTCACATTTTTATATTACAAGAAATGAAATTGTAATATTACAATGCACACATTTGTAAAATATAAAATTACAATGATTATAATTTCTTTTAAATTTGTGAGATGTACTACAATGTTATAAAAATGTGCTGGACTTTTGAAAAATCTTATTTATTATTGTGTTTTTTATCAATGAATTTAAAATCTGTCATTTCATTGTAAAAAGTAGCTAGTCTTTGTAGGCATTAGAATAACATTGTAATGAGTAACTATCATACATAAAGTTCTGTCTTTAAATAATTAGTCTGTAAATCAATAAAATCATTTTTAAACAGCTTATCATACTTATCTTTAAGAAGAAAAAAAAGCACCTTTTTAATTTACAACTTTTATTCTGTTATTTGTTAATTTGAAATTATTTTTAATTATAAATCTGAATATTAAAGTAGTTTCTGCTGTATTTTACTGAAATTTAGATTGATGTTTCAAGATGTGAAATTTTATCACATTATCTAAATTATATGTTGATTTAAATAAACTCTTAAATATCATAATACTCGAGCTTAAAATCAATGTTTATTACACTTTTTTTTTTCGAATCTCTGCTTTGTAATAATTTATAATTAAATGTGTTGAGATTTATTTTATGACATTCTTCTTTTTTGCATTTATTTATTCTTTTCTTAACAAATTATTTGTGTAATGAAGTAAACTTTTACTGCAGGTCAGTGTTTAGTTCATGTTGCATTCATGATTTTTTATAACATTTATTTCCTACATTTTTAAAGTATCAACAAATCAATCTTTGTTTCTCAGCCCTCTGAAATCAATTCAACAAATTAAAAATTTGCTTACTTTTTTATTTGTAATGTTCTGTTTAAATGATTTTTAATTGTTTTAAATTTGTGATTTGTCAAGAAATTGATGTACATTTTTTTAATGTAACAATTATTATTTATATTTTTATTACTTTAACTAAAGTTTAGTATTTACAATATCAATATAAAAATGTTATAGTCATTAAATTTTTTTGTTTTAATATTCAATAAAAATTGTGATTAAAAAATTTAAGTTAACATGAGATTATATTCACATTATGCTATGTTATTAACTAATTGCCAAATTTAAATTACTCTAATTTTTGTGCTCAATTTATTATTATTTTTGCACTTGTTTTCTTTAAGCAAAAGATTGAGAATATTTATCCATGTATATTTGGGTTGATTGATGGCACTGCATTGATCAAAATGTTAAGTATTTTGTTTCCATTATTTACTTCTTTTATTATATTCATGTGTTTAAACCAGTTTAAATTGTTTTTGCTCTCAGTATATTAATCTAGTCACTAACAATTATTTAGTATTTATATAAATAAGCTTTATTGTGTGAAAATATTTTGTGTTATAATTCTGGTATTGATATTGTGAAAAAAAAAATAAAGGTGTTTTTTTTTTTTTTTTTTTTACTGTGCAATAATTTTTATTTTTAATATTATTTAAGCTTACTAATTTAATGTATAAATGTATATTTATTTTATTTATAATAAAAGGAATGTCTTTATGGTGTTTGTAATGCTGACTAAAAATACCAGAAATCAAATTTTTATCAACATAAAATGTTTTAGTATTATTTTGCTATGCATAATTAAATCCAGAAATTTTTTCATGTGCATGTTTTGTTCAAATTTTAAAATATTGAAGATTTACATTGTAATAATTTTAAATGAAGATTTGTTTTGAGTTATAAACAATTGTAATTTTCTTTAATGATTGTTGTTTTAATCTGTAGTAGCAAATGTAGCTACATAATTGAATGTATCTGTGCATGTTGCAAAATAAGATCCAAAACTTGATAAATGAAAGGATTTTGATGTATTTAATGTAAGGTATTACTTAAACAATAAAACTGTAAATTCTGTCCAATGTTGTTCAATTTTTTCTTTCCCTTACTTAATTTTTTTCCCTTCTTTAATTCATTTGTTTAACTAAAGGAATTAAAACTACTTCTTATATTGGCAAACAAATTTATATTTTACTAGCTGCTAGAAGACTTTCCTCGTTTTCCTCGTGCAACACTAGGTTAGATGATGCCTTAAGAATTCAAGTAAGACAATACTCCTTTTCATAATAAGGATGTAGTAAATAATGCACCCTCTAATAATGCTGGTTCTACTATAAAAAAAGTGTTCAACAAAGCAATACTCTGAAAAATGTTACTTACGTTAATGCCAGTATGTATTGTTTTAATGTTAGATAAAAGTAAATATCTTAAATAATTACTTACATTTTATAATATATTAATATAGCTGCAGAAAATGTTGTCTTATTTTTAAATAATGGACAGATGAGCTGTTGAGTCTGCAAATCATTTATTAAATCATGAGTATATTACATTTTCTTTTTTTTGTTTGTTTAGTAACATTAAATGAAAGCTTGAATTTTTTGGTATATGTTCATTGCTTCTATCTAGAAAAACAAAAATAAACATGTAGTTATGCAGTTTTATAATTATAAACGTGTAGTATCAGTTTTTACAAATTTCGTAATTTAAAGATATGAATATAAGTCCACTGTAGCTATATATTGAATTGAATCTCCTGCTATATGTGTCAACTTTAACATAAGGCTTACAGGTTTAATGGATTTAATAATATTGATTATAAATGAAATCTATGTCATATGTGCCAACTTTTACAAATGCATATTAAAGAAATACTCTGATTTCCATCTTGTCTTAAAATAATTCTCACAGAAAGCTACTTTTTTTAAAGTAAAAATGTTCAGGTTGTTTAGTACAGTAATGTTGATAAGCTAAGGGAGCTCAGATATGCCTTCCTCACCCCACCCCTTTTTCAATTCCTACTATTAGTTCACACTCTCCCTATATATATCTTGTTCAAATTTTCAATCATTCATAAAATACTTTTTATCCATCCACTCAAGTTCAAATACATTTTTTTTTTGAACTTGTAGTGGATGACACTGGATTTTAATACAGTTTTTTCAAATATTAATTAATTAATTTAATTTAATTAATTAATTTTAGTTTTTTAGATTTAAGTTGCATGTATCTACCAATAGGTGGCACCAGATTAACTTAAAAAAATGAGTGAAAATTATTTATAAAGGACTTTGCAATATAGAGAAAAAAAAGTAGGAATTGACTTTTAAATTTTTTTTTTATATATTACTTGTTTTGCAGATTCTTGCAACTTTTAAACTAAAGTGGAGGTTTTTTGCTTTTGTCTGCTACCTCGATCTGGTGTGACAAGTGACCGTGTTAATATTCTAGTGTGTGACATATTCTAAAACGTATTTGTGAGTATAAAAAAAAAACTTGTGCATTCTTAGATGTTAAAATAAAGGCTTTTGATGAAACTGAAAGGCAAAAAAATTAGTTTGTATGCATAAAACATGCTGACATTAGATTCTGCCATGTGATACATGAAACAGCAAACCACATGATTTGCTAATGTATGCACTATTTAAAGAAAATTAGCGAAATAATACTAAGAAAGAGAATTTATATGCAAAAGTAAAACAATTACCAACTTTTTCATTCATTAATTTAAATAGATGTTACGATAATTAAAATAAATATTAAGTTCCAATAAAATTTTAATTCGTGATTTGATAATAACCGAAAAACAAAATAAATCCCCCAGTCGCATAAATACATCCGTCGCTGTAAAAGAAATCAGAATTTTTAATATGGTTAGATTTAAAATGGAAAATTTTGTTACTAATAAAAAGCTGATTATTAGTAATTTTGATATTTATTGTTATTAAAATCTGAGCTGATCAATTACTGAAATATTGTGTCGCCTTATTTCAACTCTTTCACTTATTTAAGGCGATTTAATCTTTACCTACATACTCGTAGCTTTTAATACGCCGCACTACACTTCCATCCCACAAATGCAGAATCATTGGGTTAAAGGTAAGACAACCATTGGGCAATAAGAAGCTAAATCAAAAGCTGCTGATGAGAAATTTGCGAATCGAGTAATCTTGTTTTGAAGGTTATTTGCCGACCATATTTCTTGTAGTAATTTTGGTAAAAGGTTTTGGACAGTTTTCCTTGAAGTCCACTATTAACAGACTATATAGACTTTTCAATGCGTCTAACAATGAAACATTATTTTAAAAAATGCGATACCCACACTTAAGATATTTAATTTTGGATCCACGGGTGCTACTTCCATGATGAAAGTAGTTGTAATTAAAGTATTAATGGTAGCTCCTAGTTTATGGTTGTATTTCTCGACTTGAACCACGAGATATAGAAGTTTGACCTCGAATATCTTTAGATTTGTGTTTGGCAAGTATAATTTGTCAAATTGGAAATAATTTCTTGTTCCTGTTTTGAAGATGGGTAACTTTAGGATTTTGAAAATTGGTCAAACGGGCATCTTTAAAGTCTGCAAGGCTGGTTGAAGTCGGGAGACCATTAATTACAGCTTTGATAGGCCTACTAGATTTCGGCATAGTGAGGAAAAAATTAATTTCCTTGTTTTTAAGGAAAGTAATAAAAGATTGAAAGAGCTTCTGCGAGGGGTATAGCCTTTCAAGTGATTACCAGATATTTTGATTTCTATTTATTTGTTAAATTCCCTTAGAACGGCTTTAACAATTTTGATTGTATCTTCACCTGGCAGCAATATTACAGGTGGTAATCTAGAAGGAACTGCCTGGATTTCCTTTTTAATATTAATTTTTTCGTTCTCTAGATGTTCAAAAGAATTTCTTATAGGTATCTACTTCACAGGAGACATCTTTTTAATTTTCTTGACATTGCGCTTTCTTGTAGCAGAAGAAAAACTTTTCTGATTCGTATGGGAATCTTCGGGCTGTCTCTGGGTATCGGGATGAAAGTCGAGGTTTCCCAACTCTTGGCGCAATGTGCTAGAATATTTGATATTTGAGCCAGTGTTGACAACCAGGTCTAGATTCCTTTCCCTAAGAACATCACACCCAAAAAATATCAGATCAAAAAGTTTAGAAAGTAGAAGTTCTTATCAGATCGCTTTCGAGATTCATTCTAGCATTTTCAGCCGAACAACTACTTCATTCATTCTAGCCGAACAACTACAACACACGCATCAGATTTTTGTTCGTAATAAAAAGTAGTATCGAGTGTAGACTTTTTAGACATTTTCGGATTCATGGGAATTGTCTAGCCCTGCTAGACAGTTCCGAGATAAGTAACAACAACAGTATCGAATGTTAAATGATATTTAGTTGTTTCATATTTTCCTAAATATGTATCTTATAAAATTCGAACGACTTATTTTTGTGTACTTCTAACTTTTCATTAACGCACTGAAGACACGTAGCTTCAGTTTTTTTATAGTAATGCCGAATTAAAGAGAACTCCTTAATAAAGAGGGAAATATATACATTGCCCGACAATAGAAATTGCATCACCCATTACAGTTGTTAGAATGTTATGAAAATTAACACACAAGTAGAGAATACACATGTAAATAAGTGATGTTATTTACAAAAAGATATTTTTGTACAGCAAGAAATCAATAGGAAGTAGGACCCTCTTTGGCGGTGATGAAAGCAGCGACCTTACGAGGTACATAATCAATTAGTGTGTGGGATGTCCTGAGGGATTGAGGCCCTTATGATCTCAGCCAACCTCCCCAGTTTGTCCTGTGAATGAGGCTGGGATAGAGCAAACAAACGATGACCAATCACGTCTCAGATATGCTCAATCGGTAAGACATCAGGAGACATTGCAGACCAAGAAAACAACTGAAAATGCTGCAAGACTTGTCTACTGATGTACCGTTTGTGGTCTCGCTTTGTCCTGTTGGAAAATACCATTTTGTAACCGCTGAATGTAATATAGCACAACCGATTGCAGTACCTACCTAATCGATTTGCCTCTGATGCGTACCAAAAATGAGTTACTATTGTGTTTGATGGCTTAAACCATTATGCCTCGGTTGATCAGTGGTTTGGCATTCGACATTAGTGTCCAGATTGACTCTTTTTGTTCAAAGCTTCCAGACTCTCACCAGACAAACAGATCCGAGACTCGTTACTCAACTCCTATTATGCCATTCAATCATTCAAATGATTTTGTCAAGAACGCAATTTTTCACTTCGATGGGATGACGTTCATTGGTAGTCTCTTCAAAGGGTGGCTTGTATGCAAGTCGGTTTCAGCCAATCATTGTGAAACTGCTCTCTCAGATATTGGAACATCCAAAGTTCCTTGCACATTCCTACAGAATGTTGAAAGTAGTTTATTGTGAGCTACCTTTCAGATGGGTCGATCAGTGCTTTTTGTTATATGTCTAAATCAAGCATGTCAAACTCATTTAAACAACGAGCTATTTAATACGACTGGTGAGATTTAATCGGTAACTTACACGTATTTGCGTGTCCCATGGAAGAAAACATGAAGAACTACTTTCATCAGGTAGCTTGATTATGGATTCGATTATGCTTTGCATACGCTGTCATAAGCGCCACCGAAGTCTCTTAATTTCTGACAGAAGTGGCGGAAATAGAGCAACCAGAGTCAAATTGCCAGTTGGCTACACACGTTGTCACTAAGCTGCGATTCGGGCTTGTTCGAAATAACACAATCATGATTCCGAGAGCTTAATTGCGACACTTTACGTGTTCTGTTGAATTCCAATCTTCCTGTTAACAGTTAAATATTTACGTGTGGTTTATGTATCCTTTAAATGTGCATTGATTCAAATATAATAAGTGAAACTTTATCATGAGAAAAGAACAGCCATTTTTAAGTGAAGAAAATATCTAATAATAAGCACAATAATGTGAGGAACTTACTGAGCTTGGGATTCAGAGCTTGAGAAGGATGATAGGACAGTAGCGGCAAGATGGAACTATTGGACTGCATATGCAAGTATATAATAAAAAACCTGGACGAAAATAATCTTAAATGCTTTTTGGAAGCTTTTTTTGCTTGCATTTCTATGAAACATGTCTCATGAATATATGTGAAATGGTTTGCATTATATGGCAAATGATTTATGAATATATGGGAAATACATTTGCATCATATGAAATATGCTTCATTAATGCATATGAAGTTATATTCATATATATTACTACTTTTTTGTTGTAAGTTTAAATTGTTTAGAGTCATCAAATTTAACTTCATTGAATTTTTCATATAAGACATCGTATTTATTAGATACTTTGTGGTGATTTTCAGGAACAGAAGTAGTGCATCTCGGTTTCTTTTAATTCATAATTCATCAGTTGATTAGTAATAGATAATATGAAATCTAGTTGCTTGGACGTGTTATAAACAATCAATGACATTTCCATTTCCCCCCCAGCATTAATGGACTTTTTGCTTCATTAATGTTCTTCACAGACAGCTCCCCAAAGAGCTATTAAAGAGAGATAGTGCTTTCCGGGAAGACTTTTAAAGGCAACTGCCCAACATTAATGTGCTGTACGGGAGAAAACTCAGGAAACTCTCACCAGGCAACTTGACAATCAATTAGAGACGTTTTTTGCTTGGAGACGCTTTTATCACAATCGCCATCGAATTTTCTCATTTTTGAAAGCTGCGACCATTTTTAAAAATATTTTTGTAATGTATCCAGTAATTATCGGATATAAGAAGATAATATATAGTATCCATGACAAAAATTATCAATAAAAGTACGTTATGAGTCTTTAGAAAAAGAATATGTTTAATTTTTTTATTTGTTTTTGTTCTCACCGACTACTGCAGACATTCAATAGCATACTCAATAGCATTACTTTTAAGCAATTCAGTTTTGTATAAATACTTTTACGGTGCAGCAAAAAAGTGCACTATTATTACAGATTAGTAGAATTTAAATATCCTGTAACCACACAGAGGAAGTTTGGCAAAAATATTCAGAAACACAGAAGATTTTTTCCATACAATAAAAAAAAATATCGGAAATAAGAACCTTGGTAAAATGCTCTTGACTTGACTGCAGTGATTTTTTTTTCTACTTTCGTTGAGAACGTAGTCATAAAAAACCCATGAAAAATTATCAAAAAAATCTTCAACATTTAGTATAAGATAAATGTCGATGCGCTGCCACAGCTTCTGCTACAACTACCACTTCAATGATGATTCTTCAACTACCACTTCAATTCTTGTGCATCATAGTAAACATATGGCGAGAGGTCAAACATCAACCAAATTCATGATGGGGCATCATTTGTTATATCGCAAAGGATCTCCACTTTGTGATGTATTCATATTTACTGAAATTTATGCAATTATCAATTCGATGATGACATTTTTGTTGTGAATTGGAAATCTTGAGTCATTACATGACGAGAGATTGATCGTCAACTAAATTCGAGGTAGAACGCCATTTTACAGGCTACAAACGATCTCCACTTTGATATGTATTGATGTTCTCCAAAAACTGTATTACAACTGATATGCCTTGATAATATGGTAGTTATACAAACTACTGTCTAGTAAATACACGGAGAAAAATCGATATAAACGGAACCTTTGCTATACCACGGAAGCTACCCAGTTTAAAGCGTACTGAAGCTTACAAAAAATTCACCGAAACTTGCTATAGTTTCTACTACGCAGAAAAATTTCACAGGTGTTTTCGTATCCTGTTAATCGATGAATAGGACCTTTTGTAAGTAGTTTCTTTTCAGGATATAATAATTTACATTTGTCTTAAAAATACAACATTGTCTTTACTACCTTTTATAGTAAACTAATGTAGATTAAAAATTGTAACACAAGTGACATTGACACTTGGATGATATGTCAGTTATACAAACAACTGTATAGTAAACACATAGTGAGAGATCGATAATCTACGACCATGATATTGATGTTACGTGCATGTTAAATGTCAATTAAATGCATGTTAAATGAAATGTAAATGTTAAATGACAGAAAAATAAATAATAAAGCGGCAAATGTACAATACCTGTAAATTTTCCATGAGTTTCTTTTGTTCTCGGGTCAAACTACTCTATAAACAGAAAAATGGCATTCATATATGTGAGATTATTTATATACCTACAGTGCAAAAAATATGTAATGCATTTTAAAAAAGAACCAAACAGGAAACTGAATGTCGAAAACTTGAATGAAGCTTTTGAAATTCGATTGCAATGTATCACTTTTAAAATGTTAGTTATTTTTACTAATATCTAAAGCAGACCTCTTATATGAGTTTTTTGAATGTGGATTTTACAGTTAGCTTTTATTCTATATATAGTGTATGCTTACTATAAGTGTCATATTGTAACGAAAGTTCCAAAGATTTTTTTAAATTCCTACTATTAGTTCACACTCTCCCTATATATATCTTGTCCAAATTTACAATCGTTCATAAAATACTTTTTATTCGTCCATTGAAATTTAAGAAAATGTATTTGAACTTGTAGTGGATGACACTGATTGTTAATACAGTTTTTTCAAATATTAATTCATTAATTGCATTTAATTAATTAATTTTAGCTTTTTTTAGATTTAAGCTGCATGTATCTACTAATAGGTGGCGCCAGATGTAAGATGAAAATTTCAACTTTATTTATAAAGGACTTTCTGCAATATAGTGAAAAAAAAGTAGAATTTGATTAAAAAAAATTTTTTTTATGTTACTTGTTTAAGGATAATTAAAATATATGTTAACATTCGATTCTCTAATTATCTGTGATCAATCAGAGGATTTTCTATAATAATGTTAAGTTGCTCACTCAAGAACTATCCGACAGCCTCGAAGTAGCCAGCATGCAATGAGTCTTCTTTAGAGTGTAGGGTGGGATAGAAAATGAATTGTTCATTATGAGTTTTTAAGTTACAAGCAATAACAACTGAGCTTTATTAGCAGCAGTTAGGACAATTTTTGTAAAAAGTGACCTTCGTTGATAAACACAAAATTTTTAATGCATTTTTTCTATATGAAAATGCAAAGGATCACACTGCGAAACCCGGATTTCTTCCCAGTAACTGTTTGCAATTCACTTCACTTACTTCACTTTCTTGTCGCACTTTGGAGAAAAGAATTTGTGACGTCAAATCTCAACGGTCCATATTTTGCGATTTTGACAACGAATTTTAATTTTAAAACGGTGCTTTGCTTCTTGATTTAAATTAATTTACATTTTTATGCTTTATCTAAATTTATATATTTATTTATATTAAGTTATTAATTATTATTTTATGACTAATTATTTAGTTGAAATACATTACTAGTTATTGATTAAAAGTGAAAATTTAAATAGACAAGAACATTTTTTTTTTTTAGAATCTCGAACTTCTTTTTTGTTTTCATTTTAATAAATAGGAATAAGATTCAAAGAAACTTTTTAAATGAAGAATATAGCGCTGTTCTAAGTCATGGCCAACTTGATTTTATAAAATAGTTAGTGTGACACTGCATCAAAAATTCGACAGTGTTTAAACTCACAAATGAATCTGAATCCTATTATTGAAAAGGAAATGTTTCAAGCTTACCTCGTGGTCCATTATGGCTGTGCCGATGCAATCGCCAAACTGAAAAATAACACAGAGAAAATGTTGATTAATGAGTATCTCTGAAATAAATTCAACAAGAAATGACCCATTAAACATTTCTTTTAATTTTTAATTCCTTTATTTATTATTATTTTTTTTTTCAAATTTTTTATAGATCAGTATACTAGTCAGTTCAAAAGATTTTACATCAAATTTTCGAGTAGATTAAATCGACAAAAACAAGTCACTTTCTTGTAGGAATACCCGTGCACATTAACTCCACTATAAGGTGGTGTAAAATTAGCGCCACGTTTAACATTTCATATTTCCTGTGAGCGCCTTCGAATTAGTAAATTAATTAATCGCTGTAATAGATTAATTGATGTTGATTAAATAAAGCAAGTCGCTTTAAAATAATAGTTTAATAATACGTTAATATTTATATACGAAACAATTCGGTAAGACGCCATTCATCAATAACAGCAACAGTTAATCCATTGCCATCATACAAAGTGTAATGTATAAAATAGAAGGTAATGATGCCATGCTCAAGAAAATAATAATTAAACAGGACTTCCATACAAAATACAGACGTGATGCCATCTACCGTTCAATGAATAAATGCGATAGTAAGAAATTCCTACATTTACACGTTAATGAAGTGTTTTTCTTTGAAGTCTATGATAATTTACATGTAGCGAATACCGTTGTGGCGCTAATTTTGTAAACTTATCATGTTCTAGTAATTCTGTTTTGGTTTTAGTATTAAAATGTTGTGTTCTTATATATATATATATATATGTGTGTGTGTGTGTATATATAAGAACACAATGAATAATAGATAGTTTCACACATGAATAATGGATACTTTTCCTTAAGGCAAAAAGTGTTTCTAAGACGATCCTAATATAAATCTAAAATCAAAATTCTGTTACACAACACTAAATTAGGATTACCCTGTACCTATTATATTTTCCATAATTTTTCAGAAACTTTCCAATATCTGGTAAACTTCAATTCGGGATCCTATTCTTAGCATGCACGATGACTGAAGTTTGAATTCGTTGGTGGTGTCCATTGTAGTCACACCTTTCAGAAATAAGAGGACTCGTTGTCGAATGAGAGAGCGCGTGTAAATATCACGCAGTAGCTGCGTGGTGAGAGGAATCCTTTTCATTTATTCTCAGTGATATCTATAGACTCAGTTAACTTTTTTTCAAACAAGATTCGGAATCAAGCCCTTCATTAACGCCTATCTGTGGACTATTTACGGAGTATATTAATACATTAGTTGTTCGCGAGATATACCGATCTATAAAAATAAAATGCAATAACTAATGTTAATGTAAATGCTTAAATATCTTTCGTTAACTTTTCTTATAGTGGAGCGTCGACCCTTTATAGAGTATCAAGCCACAACATGTGACCTACTACATTATGAACAGTGAAAATTTACCAATCTTCCTATCTGCGTCAATGTGCGAATTTGGTAAATATTTCCAAAAACACTGAATTGTTGTTAAAGATGTTCCATTCAGGAATGTCACGAACAACCCTTCGATGGACGATGAACAGGGTGCATTGCCACTCATGGAATTTTAGGGGTAACTCCACCACATTTGCGTGCCTTTAAGAGAGGAAACCCAAAAAAAATCACCACACTTGATAGCTATATTATTGATGTGAAACATTTTACACGCTTTGTCCCCCTCACCTACGAGTCTCCTCATTTTTGAAAGCAGTGACTGAAGATCATTTGGACCTCAGAGGACCTACATGCTACCCCTTCCGGTCTCGGGTTGAATATCTAAATCTGCCTTAATCATATTAAAAAAAAAAAACTTTTTTTGATCCACTTTTTTCTTATATGAAAAGGGTTTGTTTTCGCATAGCTGACTTATTTTTAGATATTACTAAATTAATTTTTTTAAAGTTATGTATACCATTCCAATGTAAAACTTTTGAACCGTCATAGATAGTACTTAATCAATAGTAAAATTAACAGTATATAAAAAGTTAACCTACTACCTACTAAGATCATAATGGTATATTTATTGTATATACAAGTATATACAATAGATATGCCATTATGACGACTAAACAATAATGATTATTAGATTATGAATAATAAACACAATTATTAGATGAACACAGTTTTATTAGATAATGAATATTCGATAAAGAAATAATAAAAAATTAATAAATATTAGATTATGACAATTAGACAATACAATTATAATTATTAGATTAATACAGTTATTATTATTAGATTACGAATATGAGATAAACACAATTATGATTAGATACGGATATAAGATAAACACACGATTATTAGGTTACGAATATTAGATAAACACACTTATGATTAATTTACAGGAAGAGGAAATTGCACAGCTTGATTAAACTTCTACAAGTTGAAAAATACTTTTAGAAAATTAAAAAATTTGGATGAGAAAATTTCATATTTACCAATGTCGGATATAAAATGCCCATACTGTATTTTCCCTGCACTTTTTTCACCTGTAATAGATAGTGAAGAATATTTTGATTCGTGAAACAAAAATTTTTACCATTAAAATTATTTAATTAAAACATGTTTTATACTACGTTGGAACGTTGCATTTAAAATGTTTTAAAATATTCTTTCACATTTAATGAGTTTTGATCATCAGCATATTCGAAAAAATGTTTAATTTGAGCACATTTTTATGTTTAATTATTATTCTGAAATTATATTTTATCAAAATTAAATGCATACTTAAAGTATATGAAGAAGTGAATACATTTCATGTGAAGTTTGGCATTAATTAAAATTTTGTTACTTATTTTATCGTTTTAAGAATTTTTTTTTGTTGAAGATTAATTAAAGTGCTAAAAACTATCCTTATTTTCAGTTATTGAATTCTGTCAAGTTTTGTTATTTTTAAGATAGCTATCTTTTTATTTTTCTATTTTTAATTTAGCATATAAACATGTAAAAAGTTATAAATACATAACAGATGGGCGGAAAAGTTCGTAGGTTGACATATAGATGGCGCTACTAGTATTAAATCCATATGATTTTCACCTCTCTAACTCAAAATAAGTTAGAAAGAATCTAAACCTCTACAAGTCGAATATTTCCTAACAAAATCCGCGTCAGTCGAAATCCTCCATAAGTCGAAAACTCTATAACTCGAATTATTTGGCGTCTCCCTTGAAGAAGTTCGACTTACAGAGGTTCTGCTGTAATTATTATTATTAAGAGAGATAATGCTTTTTTTTTGTCTTTTCGTAAGGCAGTTTTATTACCGAAATCCTTATAGAAGTTATAAGAAAAAAAAAAGTTGCCTTACTTTGCCATTACATTCGACGCTGACTTCTTGGCTGTAAGTTCCATTGTCTTTCAAACATTTAATGACGGCCTTTTGTATCTTGTAAGAAAAACAAAATGAAGAGAATTTTAAAATAATGATTAATAATTTTTTAAGAAGAAAATATTAATAAATTAAATATTAATAAAATTAATTTAACAATTCATTTAATAATGAATGCTAATAAGTTTTGTAAGAAGGTCTGCTGAAAGATCCGTGGACTTATGATAAAAACGAGGGCCTGATTGGCCGAGTGGCTAGCTCTGTGGTACTCTGTGCCCGGCGGTGCCATGGATGTTTGTAGTGGTTTGGAATCCACTTTAAACCGTAGGTCCCGGTTTAACAGGATCGTAGAGCGTTACCGTAGGCTTATCTTCAAGCTACTCGCACCTCCTGGGTAGTGTAAGTGAGTAACGTCAGTGCAGCGCTTGCCTTAAAGGTACCCAAGACAATTGTCTAAGTGTTTATCAGCTGCATTAGAATAAAATTATGAAAACGATGTATACTAAATGAATTTTTCTCATAATAAGCAAAAAGAGAATGATTAAACCGTTCCCACGAAAAAAAATTCCTGGAAACGTTTAACCATAATTTATTTAATTATTATTTAATCATAATATATTTATAATTTAAACGGTTTAATCATAGTTTATATGTTAATATTTCATATTAACATATAAACCGTTTCCATGAAAAAAGTTCTGGACCCTGAATGGCCGAGTGTCTATCGCTCTGGTGCTCGGTGCCACAGGGTTCGAATCTTGGCGGTGCCATGGATGTTTGTAGCTGTCGGAATCTACTGTAAATCATAGGTCGCGGTGTAATATGATCGTAGAGCGTTGTCTTGAGGTTTAGTCAATCTTCAGCCTTCGTGGTTTCTCGCTGAAGGTGAAGCTGCATATTATCCTTAACCATGGACGTCGCCTGCGACGGAGCCTGTTGGACCTGGTGTAGGTTTTCCTGCACCAGGGGGATTAGTAATAACAACAAAGAAGTCCTATTGTTATTGGCCTTTTTCTGTTTTTTCAACTATTTGCTACGTCAGAGCGGTAAGCTCTATAAAATATATTCCCTCTGTTCACATAATAATAGTAGCAAGTGAATATTTAAACAGGAGTTATTGGCAAATGCGGCTGTAAGTTATATTGTAGAGCAAAATTGCCAAGTCTTCCATCAAAAGCAATGTTTCAGGACAACTGTCATTCGTTTTAAAACATCTTTGGATTGTTTAGGTTAACCTAATTATCACGAATAATAACTATTTTTTTTAACAATATAACAATTTTTTTATTTTAGTTGAATATCAACTCATTGTAAAAGTAAGTTGAAAAAAAAATTAATAATATATGTTAAGTTAACTTTTCATATTGACATAATATATTATTTCATAATAGGAATAAAATTTTATTCTTAATTATTTTCTTTTTAATTATTTGATAAGAGGAATAAAAAATATATAAATTATAAAATTTAATTTAAACTTAAAAAATAATAAACGCAATTGTCAGTATGTAAATATGAATTTTCCCTCTCTAATTTAAATAAGACTTTCAGAATTTGCTATTTATTAACATTATCAATAAGTGTTTGAAGAGTCCCAACTGATTTTTTATAATTTATTTATCAAAACCTAATAACTTACAATTTTATAACAACGCTTGGATTACAATCGATTAATAACAATATTTTATTGATCTTCAGAGGTAGATAGGGACTTCTGCTGTAATTGACGACAAAAAAGTTGCAAATTTGAGAATAATAATGTCGAATACAATAATTAGAGAAAACTAATGTTCTATAACTTTCTCATTAAAATAATTAAATTAAACTAATGTCCTATAATTTTCTGATTAAAAAATTTTAATGGAACTAATGATTTTCTCATTAAGATAATTAAATGAAACTAATACCTTATAATTTTCTGATTAAAAACATTAATACCCTATAACATTTTGATTAAGATAATTAAATGAAACTAATGCACTATGACTTTTGGATTAAGATAATTAAATGAACTAATTGCTCTATAACTTTCTGATTAAGATAATTAAATGAAACTAATGCCCTATAATTTTCTGATTAATATAATTAAATGAAACTAATGCCATACAACTTTCTTATTAAATTACTGCAATGTTATGAAACATCACTTTTTTATTTATAATTTATTATTCAGATAGAAAAAGAATTCTTACCAGCATAGGAGTGTTGTCGATCAGACTTTTCACGTTTTTCATTAATTCCTCTAATGGGGGATCATAACAAAAGAAAAAAGTATAGTTAATCGATAAATAAAAAATATTAAAAATTTACTATATTTATAAGATTATGAAGTTGAGTTAAGGCTATATAAATACGAAATTTTTCAATTTAAATTGAAACTTTGATTAAGGTACTTAAAATTTAATAATAACTTAATAATAACTTATTTTTAATTGTTAAAAATCGATTTTTTAATAAATAATTTTAGCATTTTTTTTAATAAAAGCTACTCAAACAGCCATGATGCTTTACAAACATAAGTACACTCATGTCCATAAATTAAGGATAATGAAGTTCAGGCAAAGAAAGAGACAGCAGCAAAACAAATTTGACTTATTTGTAAAGTCAATTTATTAAACAAAAGGTAAAGAGCAAAAAAAAAATGCTATATGTTTGACATAATTAATAAAAATTGCGATTTTTACTCCCTGGAGCAAATTTTAAAAAAGAACCTATTTACAAAAAACAGTATAACATGGTTAGTATGATGGTTAAATATGGAGTATGTCTCCCGGACGATGCAATACAGGCCTTACAATGCCTAGGCATGTTGAGTATCAAATTATCAATCTGATCTTGGGGAATATTACACCACTCATCAAGCAATGCCCACCGAAGTTCCGGTTGACAGGTGAGAGGGGGTTGACGGGCTGCAATTCGTCGGCCAAGCATATCCCACACATGCTCTATTGGATTCAAGTCCGGTGAGTATGCTGGCCAATCCATACTGGTGATATCCTCCAATTGAAGGCATTCGTCTACAATGTTTGCACGGTGAGGACGGGCGTTGTCCTCCATAAACAGAAATTCAGCACCCATGGCGCCCCGAAACAAACGTACATGTTGTTCCAGAATGACATCCCGATGGATGTGGCCTATCATCGTTACACTCTGAACATGCAGGTCAGTTCTGGAACCAAGAATAATTCCTCCCCAAACGAGCCATCCTGCACCACCGTAACGGTGTCGTTCAATGGTGTTCTCTTGGTGGTAACGGGTACCTGGCGCTCTCCATATGAAAGTCCGGCGAGAATCAGACTGCAAACTAAACCTGGACTCGTCGGAAAACATCACACCAGACCACTGTTGCGGTGTCCACAATGCATGCTTTCTACTCCAGGTTAATCGCAGGCGACAGTGAGTTGCGGTAAGTGGAACACATCTGACAGGCTTACGAGCATATAGATCAATGTGCTCTAAGCGTCTGTACACGGTCTGCCTTGAAACTGTCATACCGTTAGCTGAAGAGAGCTGAGACAAGTCTGATGCTGTGCTCCGTCTGTTTCTTTTGGCAGTAACTGCTAAATACCGGTCCTCATTCGGCGTTGTAACTCGGGGGCGACCTGTGCTGTAACATCTACTCACTTACCATCCTCTTGGAATCGTTGCCAAAGCCTGGAGATGACACTCTGGGCGATTCCATGTTCCTTGGATACTTCCAGCTGGTACGTCCACATTCCAGTCGTCCGATAATTCTACTATGTAAAAAATCATCCAAATGCTTCCTTTGTGCCATAACTATGCGGTTATTGCACTGAAAGGCTTTTAAAGCGCTTGTGAACAATTTTACTTCTTTGCCACCATTCCTTATATACCCCTCTCTTACACTCTCGTCATTGTGACGTACTATCCGCTCCATCTGGTGGTTTCATGTAATTTGCATATTCTTCTTCAAGATGTGTGTGATAATTCTACAGGTGAAATTTTTATTTTAGAGTTAAATTTCTGTGTGATTCTGAATTATCCTTAATTTATGGACATGAGTGTAATAACACAATTTCGAAGACCTGGAATGAGCAGGGTGATTTTTTTATATGATAAGGCTCATGGTTACAGCAATATTACTGTACCTCACATGTCATCCTATAGGCCTATACCTCACATGTCTATACAGGGCTATGTACAGTGACGGAATTAGGCTTAGGCCCGCTAGGCCCGGGCCTAGGGCAGCAAATTTTTAGGGGCGACAAAAATTTGAAATCGACTTTGTGTTTTATGGGGCCTGATGGCCGAGTGCTAGCGCTCTGGCGTTCTGTACCACAGGTATCGGGTTCAAATCCCGCCGTGGCATGGATGTTTATAGTGATTCGGAATCCACTTTAAGAAGTAGGTAGATCCCGGTCTCATATGACTGTAAAAGCTCGTTCCCATCGAGGCGAGAGGCGGCGACGGACATACGGCAGGGAAGAAAATTGTTTCGACCCGTTCACAGCGAAGCTTCAGAAATCGCATTACGCCTAGTGAAGTTCCGCTTCAGTTGAAAGTGGGTCAACTCGAGGCGGTGGCTTTCAAACCGGTTTCAGGCGAACTCGGTGAAGGCTCGTGCTCACCAAGGCGACAAGATGCAAGCGCTTCGTCAGTCGCCTGAAACCGGTGGGTCAACTCAACTTCAAGCGGTGGCTTTCACTAAATGCCGGTTTCAAGGGGTCGAAAAATTTGGTCGCTTGCCTCTTGGTGCCTCGGTGGGAACGAGCCTTGAGGCTTGATTGGTCAACGTTTCACGCGTAAACGCTTCACGCCTCGGTGGGAACGAGCCTTAAGAGCGTCACGGAGCCAAGTCAGACATCTACCTACGAGTACTCCATCACAACAGAAGCTGTACTTTTTCCTTTCAACCTTAAGTCCATACGGGTTCGTGGGATTGGTCTAGATGTCTACCAAGTGGGATAAGAAACGATAACAACAATTTAACTGAATTCTGTTCGAAGCCGAGAAACGAAACCATTCTAGTGCTTAACTGGAAAGTCCGTTTACTAGATTCGAAATGTGGTTTTTTTTTTTTTTTTTACTATGTTTCCCTTATAAATATCCGTTCTAAATTGAGATACGATCAAGAACCCAAGTAAAATACCGTAGAAGTTGTTTCTTTTTAAAATGCTCAAGTGGCAAAATCCATTGATCAATTGGTAGACCCATAAATTGCTCTTTATATAGAGAAAAAAATTAATACGTATGATACATTTGAATAAAATAAATTATAGTTTAAAAACACTGCACACGCTTTTAGAGTTAATCAAACTAAAAAGTAAAAAATAATTGTTAACATAAGAATAAAATTAATGTCACTGTTCTAAAAGCGTGGGGTGCTTTGTATGACATTTTTAAACTAACTCTGCAATTAGGAATGAAACTAGTGAAAAATTATAACGATTGATAGCGAGCCCCCCACGCTTTCAGAACAATGACATTCATTTTCTCGTCAGTCATTTTATTCTTAGGTTAACAACTATTTTTTACTTTGATTAACTCTAAAAGCGAATTTTTTAACTATAATATTTAAATGAGGTCCCGATACGGAGGACTGGAACTGTAGTTCTTACAATAATTTAATTGTGAGTGAAACAAAGGCTAAATGCGAATATGTCGAGCCAGGCAGGATTCGAACAGGGAATCTCCTGATCCGCGTTATCCGTTGTGCCACTGTCCCACGCAGGATCGAAATGTCCTGGGTACTTTCATTCTACATGTTTTAAATTACTCTTCATAAGTTAAAATAAAATCACGAATCCTGGCGATCCTAATCATGATGAGATAATAAACTTATCAAAATATTTTAGTGTCGTCGGTCCTTGATAAGTCTACAACGTTTAAATTAAATCTGATCGCTTAAAGTAGGGCAAAATCGAGCCCAAAGAGTCAGTTACAAACAAACAAACATACAGGTGAAACTAATAAAAGCGTATTAATAATCCAAATTTCACTGCTTGAATAAATAAAAATAAAATGAAAAAAAAAAAAGGAATTGTTCTTACCTTCACATAATATGTCTTTATTATCCGATTGGATGAAGGCAGGTGCACAAATGACAAGAAGTATCGTTAGCAATACCGGATGCATTTCCATTTTTTAATAATAGTTAATATCAATATGAGTAAAATTGCCTATGCAAGTCAACTAAAAGTTTTTGGTTTTTGTAATCCAACCTTTTATACCTTTTGTGCAATAATGTATAACAATGTTGTTTCTGCAGTTGCACCATTGGCAATGAATTCGACGAAAATTTCTATCCGATTATTTTTCAGAAGGACGATTAAATTCATGAACACATCTAGGAAGTGGTTAAGAAAATATTTCATTAAACACGCTGTGGTGTAACGCTGTGACCTATTAAACACATTGCAACATTTAAACGTTTAAATTTAATTTAAAAAATGGCAAAAGTACAAACGTTTCTGAAAAAAAAATAATAATCATCATTTGGAAATTGACACAATTTCGAAATATCAACCGAAGGTTGCTGTTCCACTGCTAATTGTTGGATGTATTAACAGAGAACAGAAGCGGAACTTGAAATGAAAATGTTGCAAAACAATTTTAGCCGAAATAAAGAACAATACACGTGGATGAAAATGTCAATATCCGTATTGACTAAGAACAAGTAATATAAAAAAAAAATTAAAGTCAAATCCTACTTTTATTTCACTCTATTGCAGAAAGTCCTTTATAAATAATTTTCATTCATTTTTTTAAGTTTATCGAGAGCCATCTAATGGTAGATATATGCAACTTAAAAAAATAAAATTAATTAATTAAATTTAATTACTAAATTAATATTTGAAAAAACTGTATTCACATCCAGTGTCATCCACTACAAGTTCAAAAAAAAAATGTATTTGAACTCGTGTGAATGAATAAAAAGTATTTTATGAACGATTATAAATTTGAACAAGATATATATATAGGGAGAGCAGGAGCTAATAGAAGGAACTCAAAAAACGAATTTTGATAAACTTTTATCTCTGCAAGTCTCATCAATGGGTCTTTATTTTTATCTATAAGAATCACGCATACGGAAATTATATTTTGACTTTTAATGTCTGAAGATACGTAAATAACGTCTTTAAAACTAATTAAATATTATTTTTTGAATACCACCCAATTTCCATCAAAGATCGTTTGCATATAATACTTTTAATCTAAAATATTATGCAATAACGAAATATAAACATTAATTAATTTATACTTTTGCCTGTGCAGTTATAATTAAAAGTTATCCTATAAATGAAAGATTTCAAAAATTCTTTTGGGGATAGTTTTTAAAAAATCAGGCATTTTTTCAATTCCTACTATTAGCATACACTCTCCCTATATATATCTTGTTAAAATTTTCAATCGTTCATAAAATACTTTTTAGTCATCCATCCAATACATTTTTCAAACTTGTAGTGGATGACACTGGATGTTAATACAGTTTTTTCAAATATTAATTCATTCATTAAATTTAATTAACTAATTATAGTTTTTTTTTTTTTAGATTTAAGTTGCGTGTATCTAATAATAGATGGCGCCAGATGTAAGAGGAAAATTTCAACTTTATTTGTAACGAACTTTTCTGCAATATAGTGAAAAAAAAGTAGGAATTGATTAAAAAAATTTTTTTATGTTACTTGTTATCTATAAGTATCATGCATACGGAAATTTTATTTTGGCTTTTAATGTCAGAAAATACATAAATAACGTCTTTAAAATTAAATATTGTTTTTTGAATACAACCCATGGACATGATATCTGGTTGATGGAATTATTCTTTGAACTATTTTGAACTTACACATATTCCATAATTTTTTTTTTTTTTATGGAATTCTACTGTAGCAGATAATCTCGTATTTTTCAAAGGAGGATACATTCATTTTATGAGATAGTTCTGTTATCCTCAACGATCTTGATTTACTGGTTATTTTAGGATTTTTATAATGTTTTATGATTAAAAAAAAAAACCTTTGAATTTTTTTTTTTTTTTTACAGTATAATCTTAGTTTATACGTGCACATTAATAATTATTTCGAATGATGAATTCTTGACCAATGTGGTTATTGGAAATATTTTAATAAATAAATACATAATTAATCAATTTTAATATTCCAGACAGACGATTCTCCTTAATAGGGTAAACTGTGATTGAAAATTTTTTTTTCTTAATGATGATCGCAAATTAATGTGTAACAGAAAAACATGATGCGTTTTAAATCGCATGCGAAAACTTTTGTGGTAATTCATTTAAAACATTTAATGTGGCTTAAAAGCCTTCTTTTAAATGTTTTTTTCTAGATATGCACCATCAAAAATAATTATTATTTTATTATATTCAAGAAGAAAACAATTCAAAACAAATCAAATATAACTTTCTTATCACTTGTTGAAGTGACCAGATGATAACTGTATTTCCTATATCCATAAATAAAAGTCGCCAAAAATAAAAAGTTGCAAAGCGATAAGGTCAATTATTATGAGCATGTGCCGAAATTTTTTATCTGATATTTTTGAATCACTCATATAATAATTTGTAAAAAATTTTTGCTTCTTTTTCTTCATTGGAGCAATAGCCCAATGGTGGACCAAGGCTGTCTGTCTGGTGTCAGATAAATATTTTATGCACAACGTATGAATTTATTTCAAACATTTTTAGTCTTTCATTTAGCATTTCATTAATTTCCTGTTTTTAATTTTCCCTATCAAACCATAATACAAAGTGGAAACTAAATTTTACATTTAAGGGGAAGTAGAATTTAAAATTAAAAAAAAATGGTTTAAAGAAAATAAATTTTAAGTTATTTTTTTTATCTGTAAGATGTATAATTCTAAATTTAAAAAAAATTCAATTTAATATAACTTTTTAAAGAAAAATTTCAGCTACAATAATACATAATCAGAAAAGAAATTATGATGCCAAAATGTTGAATATTTTATGGTTCATTAGCATTTTAATTGCTTTAGTTTTATAAGAAGGGATTTTTTTTTAATTTTTTGTGGTTTAATTTTTTATTTTATTACCTTTTTACAACTGATTATTGAGTAGAGATCGTTGAAGTACATTCGTTAAAACTGAATTCATCAAATTTTGTAACGCTTTATCAAGTAGAGATATCACACTGTTATGAAATATTTAAAAATAACTCACGGATTGTTTTGATTTTTATTCGGGTCAATATATTTCAGGAAATTACTTAGGCGTTCCTAAAATAACATGGATTTATGTCACAGCTAATTTTGTTCCATTGTGGCCATAGCTATATTAGTGTGAAATCAAAAACATTTGATCGCAAATTCTTGTAACAACAACAAAAACAATATTGTTACAACAGGAAATCGAAATTTATCTTTTTTTTTTTTTTTTTTGTTAAAATTGACAGTAAATATTTATTCTGAGAATGCACAGATTTAATTGAACTAACAGTGCGATCTTTATTACCATGGTCGAGCTGAAAAAAAATGAAAGTTACTTATTGTAGATTATTAAAAAAAGAGAATTAATGAAAATAAATAGAAATTTTAATTTGTTGCTGATAGGACATGGATTTAATAATTTATTTATTGTTTGGTTCTAATGTATGTATTGTCTAAGAGCAAAAATTAATTTAAGTTTCTATAAATCAAGTAGTTTTAATTTTTCTTTTCTTAATATTTATGGTAGAAAAACTATGTTTAGAGGTGCATGTTGATTCAAAGAGCTTTCTTACGTTATTATTTTATCTAGTAACAATTTATGTTTCTTTTAAATGACTGTTAGAAATTGAAAAAAAAAAAAAAAAATACTTCATTAAATGTATTTTGTATGGGTGCGTAGAAGATCTACATCCCCGTGGTGCACCTGGTAACACTTTTCAGTGGCTAAAATATCTGCAACTTGGCATTATTGTTGTATTAATGAACTCTGTTTCGGCAGGTTTTGTTGTATTTGTTAATGTTGTATGGTTTTTTTTTCTCGTTGTTCTTTTTTTGTTGTAACTGTTCATAATCTGCCATTGGAAATAATAAAAAAAATGTATTTTGTATTGGATTGAACGGAAAATGATGTGAGTTTTTAACTCGCTAAAATTTAAATCGATATAACTCCCCGAATTCGATTTTAATACCATTTTCTAAATTTATTTAAAACTTATTATCACGTCCAGTATTTCACACTCCGTTGAAACTGTGGCAGTCCTCTTCTCGGTAGGTAATAAAAATAAAAATAAAAATCCGAATATTAAAATTAATAACACTATAATTCCTTGGTAAAATAGTACAAAATATTTAGGTATTTACTTAGACCAACACCTCACACGGAAAAAGCATTTCAAATATACAAAAAAATAAATAAATAAATTCCCCATGAAGTAAAAAAAAATCTTATCAATAGACACTCTAGCAAGAGCAGAAACAATAAAAATTTTTTTGTATATTACGACCTATAATTACCTACGCATGTCCAGTCTGGCCTTATGCAGCTAAGTATAACTTAAAACATTTTGGTTTTCGAGTTTGTAATTTGATTGTTGTTGTTGCTTATCCCCTTGATTTAGAATCCTAAACCAAGTCCAGTAGATCATGCTGCATCAATAGATCGTAAACTGTCCCCCCCTCATTCAACAGTTGCCTCACAGAGGCACCAATACAATCGATGAGATGAGAGGGAGACGCGATGGCCGAACAATGACAAAGGGTATATGTCTTCTAGTCTCCATTGAAGGTCAAACTCTTAGTGTGGCCAGTCCTTAGTCTAGCTAAAGCCGTTTGAGCAGGTCTAGGACAGAGCACTGCAAGGACATACCAGGATATTTAGCGGCGTACCATGCATGAATTGGTGGCGACCTCCAAGAGGTATTCACTCTGGCTAAAGTCATGGAATGAACCTCTGAAGCTAACAGATTGGAAGAAGAAGCTTTGGGAAGTGTAATTTGATTAAAAAGAGTAACAAATCCTAACTCATGGCCCATTGATGGAATGCACCGTTAGCCTAATCACTGTTAGTATGTACCGCTAGCGTACTCACAAATAGTACATGCCGTTAGAGTGCCTATTGGTAGTATGCACAATCTGCGTACCCGCTGGTAATATGTGCTGTTAGCGTGTTCAATGGTAGTATGTGTCTGAAGGCGTGTTCGAATCATCATTGTTCATTGCTGTCACTGCTTTCAGAAATAAGGAGGAAACAATTGTGACAATATGTTGAAAACGTCGAGCATCAATAATCCGATTTGTTTCCTTACAACACACAAACTGTGGAATGGTTACCCATGAAATTCTTCCTAGAAGGATATATCATTATCGTCAACAGGGTGTTTGCTGAGCATAAGACTCAAGGATATTGAAATATTTTTGCTGAAATAGTAAACTGCTAAAAACTTATAAACGAATATTTTATGCAAAAATCATGAAATAAAGCTCCTTTTGCTTTTATTTATATTAAAACTGGTTTTTTTTTTATTTCACGTCTTATTTTTTTTTTCTTTTTATGTCGAGGACCTCTTTTCGGCTTGCGTATAAATTTACATTTGTCTATGTTACAAATATTCCATAGTACAGGTGACAAAATGATAAGACAATACCTAATAAGAGAATTTCTTCAGGGGATTTTCTCAACGTTTGCGTTTCATATAGTTGAAAAATCTGAAAACTTTTATTAAGAAACAACTAGATTATTGATAGAAAGTTAAAACGTAAAAAAGCCTACATACATTTTATCATTATCTTCCGAATATCTTCGTTTCTGAAAAAGGTGACTGCAGCGCACGTTTAAGGGTTTTGAACTGGAACCTTTATTAACAAGCAAGACTTGATTTATTTGCAATACAGGTCTTGAGCAACAAAGAATTAATGTTCTTATTACATATGAAATGCCATAAAATATATTTTTTCATATCATAAATGACATCAAAAATGGAAAACGATCATAAATTTGGTAAAAATGGATTGAGAAACGAAGGCTGTTGTTTCAGAAAGATATACGAGAGCATAAATAAATATGATACATATACTTATGAACTGCACGTGGATAAATTAGAAAATAAAAATATTTATCATTCCAGTTTTTCAATTTAAATAATGGACTGTGCATATTTTTATTCTGCGCAATTCTTCACAAGAGACAAACGAAGAAACATTTCATAGAATTATTTATTGAATCCGTCAGATATTTATTTGCAACAAATACATTTGTGCTTCCGTGTTGAGAAAACGTATTAAATAAGTACATACTGTAAACAAACATTTTACGCTTTCTTAAAACAGTATTTTGTTAAGATACATTTTTCATCGCTTCATTTTCTATTAGGATAAAATAATGCATGATTCACTTTTTACGCCTCGATTTGTTTTACTTTTAGTGTCTTATTATTTACAAATGTTTTTTTTTTTTTTTAATCTATGGTGCGTAAATATTATATTTTTATTTATATTTAAGCGTTATACATGAAATTAGGCTACATGTTTTTTCAACGTAAACATTTATTACTTTGAAACGTTTCAAAAATGTATCGACTGGGCGTTCTGATACATTGTTATTAAATACAATATTAAAGTAAATAAAAATGTAATACAAATATGAATGTAATATTTTTATGCAATAATCTATACAATATAACTATATCTGTGCATATATACATACTATATATATATTTCGTATTAGTATAGTTTCAATCTCATTTGTTGTTTATTTTATAGAGATGTGAGACACCATTCTAAGAAACCTTAGATGTTAACGAAAGTTTACTATTAGTTAATGTATTTTAGTTTGAATTCTGTTTAAAATTTCATTTCACTCTAGTTAAAGTAATGTATTTCTGGAAATACAGGTCGGATATTTTCTCCAAATTGAGATACTTTTTTCTCCCTTCTTTTTACCTTAACCTTAATGCAATAAAAAAAAACATTTATTGAGTTGTATTTCTTACATTTTCAAATCAAAAATATCGAAATGAGGCATGTATTTTATCCAATTATGTAAACTTTGAAATTAATTTTTGGAATAATAATAATACAAATTCTTCCACGCAAATATTTTTCACAATATCATTTATTAAAAGATTTTTTAAAAAATTAGCAATTTCGATTAAAAAATACTTTCACTTTAGGAAGTAATCCTGAATTTATTTGAGGTTTATTGTGGAATTTTTTTTTTTATAAATTAAATTATTTGTTTGTATTAATACATTTGAGAATGTTTGCGTTAATATTTGAAGTCATTATAGTATAGCGTTGGACCACTGGATATCAATTTTATTTAAAAAAAAGGTAACAGAAGAACCCTTTTTGAAAGATTTTCAGAATTTAAGGAAAGATTAAAACGAAGGGGGTTAAACTATTATCATTGGACATTTAAATATTAGAAAAAAATTTTATTATCATTAGACATTTTAATATTAAAAAAGTATTTTATTCAAGGTTTTTTTTTTATTACTTTATTAGTCTAAAAGATCATTTTTTTCCCACAACTTGCTACTCTGAATGCAAGATCCTCATTTATGTGCATTTTTATTATTTTTCTACAATATTTATTGTCTAAAAATTGTGCTACACAAAGAAGAGGTGATCGATGCTAAATAATGTAATAAAACGTGCAAGTCTGTTTAGAATAGATAATAATTATGTTTCTCACATAATTGTGAGCAACATTTTTAAAATGAATATCCTGAAAGAAAAAAATCGGTGTGTAAAAAAACTCTTTTGCTCGCCATTTTTATGTTTGTTTACTTCAAAAATTTAACCAAATGATACAACGCATATTTAATTGATACAATATCAAGCATTAAATTGTTAAAAGAGAAATAGACGAATAGATTAATTGTTAGGGCTTCTAGTGAAATATACGAGGCGCAATACAGATTCAAAAGAAATAATTTAACAGTTACAGTGGAAATTACAGTACACAGGATATCATAAAATTTAAAGGAAATGTTCGAAATTCTAAAATAATGAAACACATTCAGAAGCAAAATACTCGCCTGCAATAGATAATTACAAAAAAATGACAGCTTATTTTAATGATAACAGCAAGAAATGTAAACTAAAATTTTGGTTTGAAATCACAAAAGGATTATCGAAAGAAAAAATCGTATTACATAAAACAGGGAATTAATTTTTTTTCAAGGGAAAATAATTCATCTAATATTTTGAAAGAACTAAAATATTTTCACTGAAGAATAGAGTTGTTAAGGTAAAATACGAAACTTATCAAAATCTGCAAAAAATAATAACCTCAAAATTTAAGAAAATTTTTTTAATTAATTTCCTTTATCAGGTTTATAAATTATGTATATATTTATCAAATATTCCAGAGAAAGCAAAGAAATCTATAAAAATTAGTTTTGCCTAAAATTGAGAAAAAAAAAATTATGTGTAAAATACCTTACAAAATATGGCAAAATTACATTTTTTTTCTTTTATGAATTCAGGATTTGTTACTAAGAAAATTAAACAAAATAAGAATAATATCAACATATATATATATATATATATATTTAAATCAATGGTGACTATAAACAAAGAAAAATCCTTGTAAATTATATGAAATTGAAGGAAAATATTTATAAAGTTAAATAACTACATTAATAAATTTAGAAAATAATTTAAAAAATTAAAAAAAAAATGTTAAATTAAAACTATTTAGATTGAAGAATAAATTTCTTTTGAGCGTTAGATATTCTTAATGGCTTTTTTAAAGAATCAAGCATTTTAAAAGGGTAATAAATACATTTCGTTTCGCCCTTCAGTATTTGATAATACTAGTTTGTTTGTGAAACTCTATGCTGCCATCTGGCGAGCATTTTGATAACTAACTCTCAAGATCAATTCAATAAATTAAAACTAGACAAAAGTTATTTAAAAAAGGATTTTCTCTTTAATTTATCTTTATATTAGTTGTAAATTATTTTAAAACTCAAAACTGCTGTTGTAAAATGTAAGAATCCTGACATTGGCTTAAAACATTTACAGGGCTGATATGATATTCAAAACTGAAATAAAAATAAATGTATAGATGGAATATTGTTTTGATCCAAAAATATTTCTCCTACATATTTTTGTACAAAATGTACAAAATATAAAGATACATTTCGCATTTTTTTTTTACTTTAACGGATTATATTTACTAGGTGTACGGCAACCTGATTCGTTACAATTTTATAAAATAATAAAATATATTTTAAGGACTGTTCAAAATAAAAAAGGTTTGTTATATAAATAATAATAATAATAACAAACTCTTAAAAATAATTCATTTCTGATGAGGAAAATAAAGCCCGCATTTAAGATTTACACTTTATATGATGCACTAACAATCAGCTATTCTTTAAACTTAAACAAAGAATTACAAAAATAAAGTTTAGTACTTAAAGATTTTAGCACTTTTTTTTTTTTTTTTTGCCGGAAACAATTAAAAAACGGATAGTAACGACAAGAGGAATAAATCATAAGAAATCATCACATTATATAAAAATTAATAAATAAATAATTTTGGCTATATTTTATATCGACTCAAAACAGTGTCCCCGGAGGGGCCTTTTGAATGCAGGGAATAGCTAAATCAGGTAAATACGGTGGTTGTGGAAAGATATGGGTTTCATTTTTGGCGAAAAAATCACAAAGAATCAATACAGTGTAAGCTGGCGCATTATCGTGATGCAAAAACCAAGTGTTGTCTTTCCATAAATGTAGCCTCTTTTTGAGAACAGCTTCACGCAAACGACGCGTAACACACACATAATATTCCTTGTTGACAGTTTGGCCCGGCGGAAGGAATTCATGATGCACCACACCAAGGTAATCGAAGAAAACAATCAGCAGAACCTTGATTTGTCCCGATATTCGTTGTTTTCAGGTCGTAAGCATAAATCAAAGTCTCATCTCCAATTACGGTGCATTTCAACTTTTGTCCTGATAGTCAGAAAGCATTGTTTCACACACTTCAACGCGACGATGTTTTTCCAAAAAATTCAGTGTTATCGGTACCAATCGATATTAGACGATGTTCGATCGATGATTATCGATATTAGCCCAAATGGAATTGACCGATCCTATTGAAATTCCAACATCATGAGCAAGGTCTCTAATTGTAAATCGACGGTTTGCAAGCACCAACTGTTTTGCACCACTTTCACCACTTGTAAACATATCTTGCCGATTTAGGAATGCTCACCGAATGCCTTCTACAACATTCTATACGTTTCCGCAAACAAAATTGAACGCCAGTTCTTTGCTCAATTGAATCAGACATTTCAAAAATATCCGGAATCCGTTTTAGCGTCTCACGAAGCCAAGCGTAACTCAAACACTAATGAGTATTTTGACGTGAAATTTCACACAGATGTCAAGGACAGTGCCAACTACCTAAAAAAGAAAAAAAAACTGAAATTACTTATGTCCGGGAAATTTAAATTGAAAATGGATCATACTTTTTGGGCACAGTAGTATGTAAGTAAGCTGTTCATCTTAGTAATAGTCTTCGTAATCAGTACCAGAAAAACAAATGTATTCTTTCCTCCGCACAAAGAAACCTGAGTACGATCAACCTGAGGTGTCAATTTGGACGCCTATTTGAAATTAACTCTTCATATCAATAAAATGCATTAAAAGTTAGTTCAAAAAATATCTTGAAATGCGTTAATGTAATGCATTAAAAAGTTCATTTTCAAGATACATATTAATCTCTTTATTATTATTTCAAGATTAAAAAAATATAAACTGTTTAAAATTCAGGAATGGAAGGTGGTAAAAGAAGTGCTTTAAAAGGAAAAATTTCCAGCACATTTTTTATGAATATATTTACGAAAATGAAGTAACAATTACGTTACAATAATATTGTTTGGTTTTTTTTTCAGTTCATAAAGAAAGCCTTCATCAAAGCTGCTTTCAGAAGAATATCAGAAGACTAGCGTAACAAATAATCAGCCTAAAAAAAGGAACAAATATTTAAAATCCTTTCAACAACTCAAATTCAGTTTTATTGTTAAAAATCTGAATATTTTAAACAACATCAATATGTGACTATAAACTATAAATGGGAGAATGAAATAATATAATACTAAAAATTAACTAATTCCCCATCAAAGAAAAAAAATATTTCTTGCCAATATATACAAATCATCTCTTCCAAAAAATAATTAATTAACTAAATTTTTCAATAAATATTTTAAACTAAAAAAATGGGGAAAGATTAAAAAAAAATTTGCATTTATTAAAACACACAAAAAAGTCAAAAGTTAAAAATCCACCACCAACAACAACAAAAAGAAAAAAACATTTTTAATATATTTTTCTTTTATAAAAACTATAGTAAAATTTTCAAAATATTCAGAAATAACATTATAATCATTGATAATTAGCTATGATATTTCTAAAATTTTTCTGTGATATTTCTAAAAATTATCTGTGATATTTCTTAAATTTGTCTGTGGTATTTCTATACTTTACCTGTGATACGTGTCAAATATTATCATTGATATCTGTGTATTGTCCGATTGTATTAGTCCACAAAAAATTATAAAATTAAAATATACAAAAAAAGTTTTTAAAAATATTCTATTTAGGTTTTTTAGTTCAAAATCATACAAACAACTATACTTTATGATTTATTATAAAAAATACAAAAAAATAAAAACTCATGTTTGTGAAAATTGCAACACCATGAAGGACTTAAGCGAGTGAGCTGAAATTTTCAGGAAATGCAAATTAGCGCATGATATGCAAATGATTAGAATTTCAAATCCGCTGCGCATGCGTATGCTGAGCAGCGCCCTCTGAACGGCGGATGGATCCGAATAAATAGACGGCTGTAGCGAGGCGTGTATGGTTATCGGTGGTTATGTGCTAGTGGTAAACATTACCTCAATCGTTACTTAGGCCTATTCGACGAAAGAGAGCGAGATTTGAACAACTTACAGAGTTTGAACGGGGAAGAACCATCGGCCTTCGTGAAGCTGGATTGTTTTATCGTGCAGTAGCCGCTCGTGTGCAGCGAGCGTAACGGCAGCACAGTGATGCGTCTTTGGAAGCAGTGGACGGACGAGTGTCGGACAACTCGGTAATCCGGGAGTGGACCCCGAAATGTGACGTCAGCTCGCGATGATAGACACCTGGTCCGCATGGCGCTGACGGACCGTACAGCTTCCTCTAGACAATTGGCAGCACAGTGGTTAATAGCTACAGGTGTTTCATTGTGTGCTTCATCAATTCGTAGACGTCTGCTGCAGCGTGGACTGCGCGCAAGGACTCCTTTATACAGGATTCCTCTCACGCTAAACCATCGCCGTCTGCGGCTACAATGGGCCGCTCAGCATAGAGACTGGCATGCTGATTAGCAGCATGTCGTGTTTTCTGACTAATCCCGCTTTAATGTGTGGTACCATGATGGCCGCATTCGTGTCAGACGCTATGCCGGTGAACGCCACCTTCCGGAGTGCATTATCGAACGCCACAGTGGACGAACACCCGGAGTTATGGTCTGGGGTGCCATAGCATATCATGGACGATCTCAATTGCTAAGAATTGTAGGCAATCTGAACCGCAACCGGTACATCAGTGAAGTTCTACAGCCCCAAGCTGTTCCCTTCCTTCAAAGCTTGCCAGGCGCTGTATTTCAACAGGACAATGCCCGCCCTCATATAGCTAGGACTGTTTAATCCTTCTTTGCAACGCGGCAGGTACAGCTAATTCCCTGGCTTGCGTATTCCCCGGATATGTCGTCGATTGAACGTGTGTGAGATTTCGTTGGTCGGTGTCTCGCTCATGATCCTCGTCCTGTTGCTTCTGCAGACGAACTTTGAGTGCACATACAAACAATATGGAATGCTCTTCCTCAGGCAGACATTCAAAATTTGTTTGACTCCATGCCACGTCGTGTAGCAGCACTTATTGCGGCGCGTGGCGGCTACACAAAATACTGATTCCGATCTCTTGTTATTGTTTGTTTGCTTTGAACAATTAATCATTTATTTGTACCACTATCACTCAACAGTGTATTAATTTCATTCAATTATACGATTCCTTCATGGTGTTGCAATTTTCACAAACATGAGTTTATATATTGTGTACATTGTTCTGTTGTGTCCATCTATATTAAAAATGCAAGTGTGATAAAAGCGAAATCTGTGATACTGTGTGTTGTCCTTTTTGTGTATCTGTGATAATCTTTGCCAAAAAATTTTAAAAAAATTAAAAATACAAAAAAAAAAAAAAAAAAAATTAATATATATTCTATTTAAGCATTTTAGTTAAAAAATTTTGCAAAACAATCATACTTGATGATGAATATAAAAAGAAAGTTTAAAAAAAATATTGTGCTTTGTCTGTGATAGCATTCTGTGATATTTTATAGACAAAAATGTATGTATTTTGTTTTGTTGTGCTCGTCTGTGTATAGTAATAAACCCTTCATTGTTAAAAATTTGTTAAAATGTTATAAAAATTAGAAAAATGCATTTAAAATGTATAAAAAAATATTAAAACGAATGAAAATATGTACAAAAAAAGAAAAATGTGTTAAAGAAATTTAATACAAATTATTGAGTTCAGTGGCTCATTTTTTGACTCTTAGTACTTAAAGTATAACATTTTAGATTATTTTTTTAAAAATTGAGGTTCTCAATAATTGGGAAATTTACTGTTTGGTAAAAAAAATTTGTTGTATTATCCTAATTGTAGTTATTTAAAATACATATCATGTCCTAGAATGAATTGGAAAGAAAAGGTTGAATACTTTGCTATTTTGCTATATTTTTTTTAGAAATATACAAAATATTTTATTTTCTTTTTATTTAAATAGGTTATTTGAAAATTATATTTTCGGAATGACACGAAAAACGCCTTATAGATATTTTTAACTATCTATTTTCTTCTATAGTAGAAAAAAATAAAAATTGGTCTTACTTTTTGGGCTCAGTAGTATGATTGGAGAGCGCTGGGAGTTGAGCTGACAACCTTATCCCGTAAAAAGAAAGCATCTCATGCTTCGGAATCTGCCAGTAGACAGTCCGCCTTGTCCCACCATGGCTTGTTGCGACATTGAAGAATATTGTAACAGCATTATTGTATATATATTACTTAAAAATAATTCAAATATATTACAAATTTTGTTCTATTCCGTTTTAAAAATGAATGAATTTCAAACGCTATAATATTTTATCATGTAAACTAGAATGAAGGACTATATCTGAAATAATAATTAAAATATATCAGAATAATTGTAGATGGTCAGAATTAAAATATCCTCACATTTCCTTAAAAAAAGAACTACATAAACTATTTAAATTATCGAGAAGTAAAATGACAGTTTGGTGAATTAAATTAAATCATCTAAAAAGAAAATGCGCGTCAGTGAGGGAAATCCTATGATGAAACTCCAATTTTTAATAATAATTATAATCCTATTTTAATTAATTTCAGTAATCATATTCGACTTTTCCTTATTATTTTTAGCCACTAAAATCTTATATCAAAACAGACTTATTAATTTTCTGGTAAACAGATGCTTGGTTTTTTCATCAAAATAAGATCAAAGTTTAGTTAAGTAATTTTGATGAACAAAAATAAGAAAAATAAAGAGCAACGTATGCAGATATGAGATAAATAAATTGATAATACTTCACGCGAAAGTCGGGATTAAAGAGTAATTGCCGATGTTGAAGTACGACGTTGCTTCTAAATATATATGAATTTTGTTTAATGGGCGATGACAACACACCATTATTATAACAAAAACATTAGTTTAGAAGAAAAATATCTAATAAAATTGTAGTTCTTGATGCAGGCTCTGTAATTTCCATTCCTCTGAAATACGCCAAATTGCTTTTTAACAGTAAAGGGAAAACTTCGACTAGCGCTCTGACTTTCGGTGCCACAGGCTTCATGCTTGAATCTTGGCGGTGGCATGGATGTTTGTTGGCGGTTCGGAATCCACTTTAAACCGTGGGTCCTCGTTTAATATGACTGTAGAGCGTTGGGCCCAGGGTTGACATCCCTACCCGTAAAAAGAAAGTACAGACGGGCTTGGCCTAATATGGTGTTATTGCTCCAATGTAGAAGAAGAAATGGAAATCTTCATAGGGATAACTGCTCATATTAATATAATATATTAAAAAATAAATGAGTATAAATGATATATACAAAAAAAATTATTTCATTAAAATGGCTTCATTTCTTTTTTGTTCTAATGCAGCTGGCAAACACTGAGTCTTGGATGCCTTAAGCCAAGCGCTGCACAGACGTTACTCACTTAGCACTACCCAGGAGGTGAGTGCAGGACGTGGCGCAACAATACCCCCAAAACCTCTACGATCCTGGACCTACCGTTTAAAGTGGATTCCGAACATCTGTGGTACCGCCGGAACTCGAACCCCGATGGCTTCATAAAATCTAACAAATTCCTTCGAAGACGCAATGCCGTCTTTGATTTTTTTATCCATTCCTAAAAAACATTTAATTTTGTTTACTCCTTGCTTTGTAGCCATAATGTGTTCTTAGTTGGAGACGATTTAAATTTACCAGCGACCTTCTGTAAATTGTTACATGGAATTATCTGGTGGAAATGTCAGTAAAGGTTTGCTCTCAAAACTTTATGAATTCATGAATTGTCAGTTTCTGAATATGTGAATTCAACAGCCCGTTGACATTATTATTCTTGACTTCGAAATATAATTGAACCGCAAGACTAATCATTTTTCTTATCATGAGCAATAGGATCAGTTTCTGGCGTTGTTGCCGTCCGGTTTTAGAAAAAAAGAATGCACAAAGTCTCTTCCAAATACAATTCAACGTTTTGTTGGGTTTTTTTTTTTTGGAAATTTCATTCCCAGATTTTGCAATGATTTTTTTATGTTATTTAAAAATTTAATTGTTCTTATAAATTGTTTTTTACATATATCTCACTCTTTGGCCTCCTTCGTTCACATGTGCTTCATGCTTCATGTTGTATTCCTTGAATGTTTTGAAGATCCTGACTCTGACTGTCTCATCTGTCTCCGAACGTAGTTGGTTTGCTAGATATAACTAATAGTTCATTAATATAACTAATAATAATAATAGTTAATTAATATAACTAATAATAATAATAGTTCATTATAATAATAATAGATATAACTAATAGTTCATTGACATTTACAGTAACAGTAATAAATACACAGGGCAACTTTTAATTAATCTACAACTTTTAACTGAAAGTTTTTTGAGTCGTTGCAGATAGCACTAGAAACATTATTATTGAAAAGAAAATGGTAAAAGAATTTAATGGATGACTTGATAACTTTCAGATATGATACACTAGTGCAACCTAACCACAAAGTTGTCAGTTATTTACAAATTCAAGAGCTTCTTTTTTAATGCTATCATATGCTTCATTTATGCGATTATATATATATATATATATATATATATATATGTGTGTGTGTGTGTGTGTGTGTGTATGTGTGTGTGTGTGTGTGTGTGTAAGGATAGAAGCAAGGATTTAAAAAACGAACTACTAGGCAACTAGCCAGAAAACCAAAAGAAAAGTCAATTCTAATTTAAGAGACAAGTATAAACGTACTAGTATGTAACTTTCTTTCCAGAAAATAAGAGTAAAAATAGAAAAATAGAAAAAAAAAGATAATATAAAAGCTCGAGGTCCAGATTTAGAATTCAATCAACTAGAAAAGAAATCATAATTCAGCTATTGAATATTGTCCGTGATTTGATCCAATTTCATTTCTAATACAGCTTTCAAAGTTTCTCTTTAATGTTTGTAATAAATTGTTAAATATTTATGTTTTTATAATTCTTAGAAAACCCACTTCTCCTAATACTATCCCAAATATTACTATTATAAATTATATGCTCTATGGGTTCTAATTATTATTATGATTTTAAAAAAATTAATTCTGATTAAAATACAGTTAAATGTATGTACATATATGAAAAAGAAGATCGAAATTCTTAGAATAAATGTTAAAAATTTTATAAAATTACAAGTGTATTTTCATTATAAAATGTGTACATTTTTTTTATTAAATTTAAACAACAATAAAATAGGAAAAAAAATTAAAAATAAAATAGTGTAAATAAAATTTTAACTTCAAATATAAAATATGATTATCGCTTTCTAGCATAATCGAACAAGAGGGAAAAAAAATTGATTTATCTTTTGAGAATGCAACACCTGCCCAAATCTCGTATCTTACGAAAATATTTTAATATAAAATATCACTTTTTCCCTTGCATAAATAAGAAAAAATACAGAAGAGTTACTTTCAATATCGACAGCACCATATGGTAGGAAAGAAATGGGGATTTTAAAATACGGATTTGTACTATTTTGCATCGGCATTTGTTATGCTACCGATGAAAGTAAGAAATAAAATTCCGTTACCTACATTCATCAAAAAATTATTATTAATTTCTCATCATTATTAAAATGTTACTGTATAAACTTATAAATAACACATATATATATATTGAAAATGCAATATATATATATATATATGTATGTATGTATAGAAAATTCTTATATATATGTATAAAATATATATGTAAATATATAAAATATATATATGTATAATAGTATTAAAATTGTACTGCATAATCTCATAAATGAAGAATTTTCAATACATACGTATATGTATATATACGTATATTATTCATTTATTCAGTCACATTGTATATACTGGAAATTATTCATTTATTCATTTATTTGTCACATTTTAATAATGATGTATATATATATATATATATATATGAAATTTACATTAATGCACTTATTCATACTTTATGTATATTGCTAAAACTATGCTATTAATTATTTCAAGTAAAATATCTACTTTAATTATTATAATAACAATAATATCTTGTTACAACAGCACTATTTGCCCTCTAATTCGTATAAGCCTAATTATTCCATCAGTTAGAAACTTAATTTAAATTAACTGACGTATCGTTTTAATTAATTTAAGGTTTCATTGTCCTCAGTTATCATTTTATTTCTGGAAAGTTATTTACAAGACATTTTTAATATTTGCAGCTTTCTTAGGAGATCTAGTATTTGAAAATATCTTTAGTAATTAATATAACAATAATAATAATTTGTTACATCAACACTATCTGCCCTGTAATTTGTAAAAACCTAATTAGTCAATTAGTTCGAAACTCAATTTGAATTAACTGATTGTTTTAATTAATTTAAGGTTTCATTGTCCTCAATTATCACTTTTTTAAAAAGTTATTTATATCCCATTTTTAATATTTTCAGCGTTCTTAAGAGATCTAGTGTTTGAAACTAACTTTCTTACTTAATATAATAATAATAATAATAATAATGTTTTGTTACATCAACACTATTTGCCCTCTAATTTATATAAACCTAATTACTTAGTTAAATCGAAACTTAATAATTAACTGGATATTGTTTTACATAATTTAAGTCTTTATTGTCCTTAGTTATTATTATTATTATTATTTTTTTAGAAAGTTATTTACATCCTATTTTTAATATTTTCAGCGTTCTTAGCAGATCTAGTATTTGAAAATAACTGCATCAATTAATAATAGTAATAATTTGTTACATCAGCACTATTTGTCCTGTAATTTGTATAAACCAATCTAATCAATTAGTTCAAAAACTAATTGATTGGTAAATTAACTGACTACCATTTTACATAATTTAAGGTTCCATTGTCCTCAGTTATCATTGTTTTTGAAAACTTATCTACAAGATATTTTTAATATTTTCAGCATTATTAGGAAATCTAGTACTTGAAAATAACTGCAATAATTAATATAATAATAATAATTCATTACATCAGCATTCTTCGCCCTCTAATTTATATAAACCTAATTAATTAGTTTGATCGAAACTTAATAATTAACTGACTATCGTTTTACATAATTTGAGGCTTTATTGTCCTCAGTAATTATTATTATTATTATTTATACATTCATCCATTCATTTATTCTTTTTAAAGTTATTTACATCATATTTTATATATTTTCAGCCTTCTTAGGAGATCTAGTGCTTGAAAACCCAGATTTGTTAGAAGGTGATATTTTAGGTATTGAAAGTCCAGAAGTAAGCTTAACACTGACTCATAATTATTTATTCACAATGGACAACATTTAAAAATTTATGAAAATTAATGAATCTATTTATATATTTTTCTAAAATTCTAGGTATTATTTGTATTGACAACAACAATATTCAAACAAGTGGAATGAGCCGTTAGAAATTATACCACCTTGAACCAAAGATTCCTGAATTATCAAAATTTAATTAGAAACGTTAGTGTAAACAGAAATGTATTAAATGTGAACATTTTTCAAGTTTCTCATAAATTTATGCTACAGTTGCTAGTTTAAAATTGAATTCTTTTTTTTCAACTGTTGATTTGAAGCATTGAATTTAATTATCTTTATTTACTTTTGTATTTTAATCATAAAAATTAGCATTCAGTACTGCTGAGAATTTTGTAAAATTTCAATCCATAGATGAGGAACTCAAATAAATAATCAAGTAATTGAAGACTAAAACTCATTACAAATTTTCATTGTGCAAACAGGAAATTGTAAATATGGATATAAAGGGTTATATTTTGTTATTTTTCATGAACGCATATTTTTAATCATCCAAGTAAAATGGACGCATTCCATATGGCGAGACTAGCCGAACCAATTACTATGATTCGTCAAAGAATTGTCTTAGCCTACAATGGCTGTTTTTTTATTATTATAAATGGTTTCTTAAACACATATCGTTTTTAATATTTTTTATTTTTTTCTATTGGAAAGATTTTCTTTTAAGTTAGTCGCTTTGCTGAAAGAAAGTCCTTTATCATTTTGTCTTAAAAATCCTAATTGGAACGTTTAAAAAAACATGTATGGTTCAGAGATAAATTTATTAAACATTTATACAAAATGTTAAAGTGTTTGAACTAGTATTAATTTATTTTATTTGTTATTAAATACTAAAATGGAAAGAAATTCCAGTTTTTAAATTACCAGGTGAAAAACAGGAATTGATTTTATACTATTAATCCAAAGGTCTTTACTTATAAATATTTTATCTCAATGGTTATTCATAAATTATAATATTTTGAGGACTTTGTAAGGAATGAGAAAATTTCTGTCCATAGGTGAGGAATTCAAATAAATAATCAAATAATTGAAGACGAGAACACGTTATAAATTTTCATTGTGCAAAACAGGAAACTGTAAATACGGATATAAAAGGTTATATTTTGTTATTTTTCATGAAAGCACCTTTTTAATCACCCATGTAAACGGATGCTACACACATGGCCAGACTAGCCGAACCAATCACTATGAGAGAATTGCCGTATCTTAAAATGGTCATTTATTATAAATGATTATAATTGATATAATAATTTATAATAAATGGCCATTAATCTTTTATTATAAATGATTTCTAAAAAAATATTTTTTTAATATTTCTTTTTTCTGTCTGTAAAATTTTCTTTTAAATTAGTCGCATTATTGAAAAAAGTTATTTTGTTTATAATCATTTTGTCTCATAAATTCTAGTTGGAATGTTAAAAAAACATATAAGGTTCAAACATAACTTTATTAAACAATTTATACAAAATTTTAAAGTATTTGAACTAGTATTAATTTATTTTATTTGTTATTTAATTCTAAAATAGAAAGAAATGCATTTTTTTCACTGCCAGATGAAAAACAGGAATTGATTTTAACGAATAATCCAAAGGTCTTTGCATATCAATATTTTATTTTAATAGTTATCTATAAATTATCATTATTTTTATTGAAAATGTGATGAACAATTAAGCAAAAAGGACGAAATAGATATTACAGCTTGCAAGTACAACATCTTGAAGTACAACATCTTGAATACAACATCTTGAATAACATCTTGAATAACACTTATGATATACTTTATTAAAGTGCATCATAAATGTTAATCACTCTTTCATTTCTTTTATTTTCTTTTATATTTATATATTTTTTTTTCTCTTTTATTTTCTTTCAAATTTCTCCTGCAAGCAATACAATTTGAAATGTTAAGACATGTATTTCTATTAGAAAACGTTCGCTGTAAACTTGCCTTAATGAAATATGATGATTTTTTTAGATAATAATGTTTATAATGATATCTAATTAAGCTTAATTATTTTTATTTTAAGTACGTTAGGATTTCTCCGTATAACATAGCTCAAAGGAGATATTAAAACACATTCTTTCAGCGTTTTTCTTCTACATGCTTGTTTTATGTGCAATTTGTAATAGTCTAAAATTAAAAAGTATGAGTTTCTCTGATAGCACTTAGTGATAAATGAATTAAGATGCTTTCTATACAATTTTAATTTCTAATATAATAACCTCTCAACTACCACGAAAAAGTACTCCGATTATATTTATAATTAAGGCGATGGTATGATAGAAATAATGTTATTTAATAGTAAAATGTTTTACGTTGATATAAATTTTAAAAATATTATTCATTGACAAAGTAAAGGGAAATTTTTAATTTTAAACCATTACAAATTTTAAGGCTGAATGTAGACAAAACAAGCAAGTATGAGAATCAATAGAAGAAAATCACTGAAAGAATGTTCTAATTTCTCCTTTGAACTATGCTATATGAAGAAACCTTGATTAAGTACATTTATTATTAATTAATTATTATTTTATTACTTTAAAAAAATAATTAAGCTTAATTATGTATTAATATAAACATTGCTATCTAAAAAAAATCATCATTATCTTCTTTAGAATGGTATTAAATACTAAATATTACTTAAATTCAGGATAAAAAATAAAGAAAATTAGCAAGTGAGATTTGTTTTGCTTTTCTTAACAAAGTCTTTAATATTGAATATATATTTTATTACTGCAATAAAAATTACTAAACATATATAAAATTCACTTACTACTTATAGTTACAAATAAATTTATAATTAATACAAAGTTTATTAATAAAATAATTAAAAAACATAAAATTCGCGAAAAACGGATGCACTGATTTGAGAAAAATTTCAGTGAATGAACAATGTCTATTATGACAGAGACCATTAGTTTTTAATCTTCTGACACATTGATCTTTTTAATCAATCTCAATATTTTATAATGTAACTCAAATTCTCAATCAATTTTTTTAACTCAATATTTTCTTCTGGATAACAAAAATGAATCTCAACCACATATTTTAATAGATCTGAAATTGTACGAGAAAAAAAAATTGATCGACAGTTGTTTTTTCATATATCTTAGAAGAAGATATGTGAACTTCTTCGTAAATAAGGATTAAATTATATTCTTTTCAAAATGTCCTAATATATAAGTAAAATGTAATATGATGAAAACGACAAAGATCATTAACGAAAGCAGAACTAACTTTTAACTCGGGTTCTTTTTCTAATTACCTCGATAGTGTACGTTTCTTATTATTATGAACATAACTAATTAACAGAATGCATTTAAAAATTTTCTGCAAAATATGCATTTAATGTAGTATTTATCACATGAATTTAGTTTTTATATCTATTTTCGGTTCTTACCTATTATTACATTCCTTGATAAGTCGCCAACTTATGTCGCCAAACGGCCAACGAGTTCTAACTACTTAAAGATTGCTTGTTGTGATAAAGATGCCTTTGGCGATCACCTTAGTGTCATTTAAAATAATAATAAAGATTTAATTAATGTTTTTTTCATGCAGGATCGAAATGCAGTTGCAGATAAAAGAATGGTGTGGCCTAACGGAGTCGTGCCTTATGTTTTGGATCCTGGCATAACAAAAACTGTTGGTAAGTTCTAATGAGAATTTTGAATTAAGGCACCTTTAGAAAAGCGTTAAGAACAATATTCAACACTGTACCTAATTATCCCAATAATTTTTATAGATAAAATGAATAAACAATTTGAGTTATATTCTTTTCATTGAAATAGCTTCATTATTGTACAAGAAAAAATAGACTATGTACTAAATATAAATGTTGCAAATTAAAAATTATAATTAATCATAGTTTTGGAATGGTCTACATTGAAAATTGTTTTAGATTCTTTATAATACTCTTCTAATAGATTGAAGAAAAGTTTTGAAGAGATTTTTGCCAAATAAAGCATTGTTGGTAAACAATAATATAAATATTTATGCATAAATTAAAATATTACTTAGCGTCCTACTCGTCAATAAGATGGGTATTTATAACCTTAAAATTATTAAACTATTTAAATGCATTATTGGCACTTTAAACAAAATAAAAATAGCATTTTATATGTAAAAAAATATCACTGATTGAATTCTGGCAAAAGGAAAAGAAACGGAGATTTTAATGAAACATAAGTTTATACAGTACAAAAGACAGTACAGTTGTAATAAATCTCTTGAAATAATCAGGTGAAGATGTTAATGTTTAAGTCAAGAAATTAAAACACATTAAAAGAGAAATAAGACAATACTTAGAAAAATATCTGCGTTGATGTATTTAAAAGTATTCGATGAAAAAAAAAAAAATGTAAAAGTGATGTAAAAATGTAAGTGATGTAAAAAAAAAATACTTTTTATATAAATCAACAACTTACTCTAGGTCCTATCATCATTTAAATATCGTTTCATTAAAATAATTAAAGCAATTTTATAAATAACTTAATCATTCAAACATAGACGAAACTCCAAAATCAAAGAAGTATCGACGCAATGTTTTGATACAAATGAAATATTTATGCATCTTTTATCTTATGCGTCTTGTATTTGGTATATTAATTTATGAATGCTTATAAAACAGATTTAAATTCACTTTATTTTCCAATACTTTTAATGTAAGAAGATGGCATTTACATGGTATTTAAAATAATATTTGATAAATAGCTGACAAAAATTGAAATGATTGATTTATATAATTTATTTATAAATATTTCATCAAAAGTCAATTAATGAGAAAATTCTTCATCTTTTCAACTTTCAAATTAAGATAAAAGTTAGCAAAACTATTACAATTCGATTATTTATGTTATATAATAAAAAATTGATTCTTTTGAAAAAAAATTATTAACTGTAATAATACAATGAAGAAAACAGCATTCTATTTATCTTCTTTTTTATACAAGACTCTATATAATACAAGTTAAAAATACAAGCTCTTATAGTTAACTATGATCCAGCAGGATTCAAATACCATTTCGAAATAACATTTGCGTGCCGCTGAATAATTAAAAGCAACATTCTTTCACTTTGAGTACCCATTTAGTTCGTTAATTGAGTCATATCTACTAATAGAAAGGAACAAATATAAAGCAGCAGCAGTTCACATGCAAAACAAATCCACGTATTCCGGGCACGTTTTACTTCGCAGTGACGTAAATGAACGCCGAAGTTTATTAAGAGGATTTCACCCAAAGCCCAAAGGACTAACAAGATTGGGCAGATGAAGAAAATCATCGCTTTCATGTTAATGTTATTCGTCTCTGATCACACGTGGGTGCAGGGTTTTCATTCCTTTTTTTGTATTAATGAACACGTGTACCCAAAATTTAGATTATAAGATTATTACAGACTAAAAATAAACTATTAGAATGAAATAAATGACTTAAATCGTTTAGATTAGTAATTCTCAAACTTTGCACTGCTCTTAATAAAGGAAAAATTTTTTGCGCTTCTTTAATTTTTTTCTTCATTTTTTACTAGATTTTGTGTATTCTATACTTTATTATCATTCTATACTCTATTCAGTTTTTTTAGCTTATGAAAACAGGGTGTTTTAAACTTCATAATTAAAATATTAGGAATATTGTCATTTATATTACAATAACTAACTACAAATATTTGTTTTCTCACGCAAAAAAATAATTAAAGTGTATCAACGGTCAAAAAGAACATTGATTTTATGAGTTAAGATTTTTTTTAATACATAATTAGAACATTCTCTTTGGATTATTAAGAAATATTTAATTTTGATTTGTAATCCAATAGTTGGCAATTAAAAACAATTCAGCTGCATAAAAGTTGTGTAAAAATTTAAGAAATTTTTTTTTATATTTCAATTTTAAATTCTGGAATTTTTTTTACGAAGTGAAGATTAATTACTGATAGAAGATTATTTTTCTTACAGGCAGAGATTAATTATCGATATAAGAAACTGATAAGAGATTACTAATTATAGTTACAATATTTTTTATTACCGATATAAAATTACTTACCTATAATTAGTTAAGTAATTTTACAAAGGCAGGCCGATTTTATTAAAGATAGACAACTAATTATAGGTAGAGACGTTTTCTTACCGATAAAAGTACTAATAATAGCTTTTTTTGTAGTTCATAAAAATTAAGTAAAAGTTCTTCCATCTTTTTTTGTTAATTGTTTCCTTTATTGAAAGAGATTTAAGTTTTATCCCTAAGAAATAGGTTAGGGCCTCCGATGCAAATCGTTCCAATTTATCGTTCAATTAATCGTTCCAATTAATCGTTAATCGTTATCAATTAACCTTTCCTCCGGAAATTTTGCAAATCGTTCCAATTTATCTAATTCTCTCGTACTAGAGCAATGAAAGGATATGGAACACTGACATCTTACAGCAAAAGATTCGAAATATGAAAATTTTTTTTTTAATTAATCATCAGCAGTGGCACAACAGCCCAATTAAAATTAAGCAAACAGTAAATAAATTTATGGAAATTTATCATGCTCCCAGCTACTACCAAACAGAATATTTTTATATTTCGTAACTTTAATATTTCGCAAGGGTACAAATTTATTCCATATAAATATATACATTAATTGGATAGGATAAATAGAAATAGAGAGAAATTAATTACGCAAAAAATTTTGAAATTCAGTAAAACTTCATGATAGAGTTTCAATAAATGTTGATTAAAAAATAGAAAAAAACTTCATGGAACCATATTTCTTATAATAAGTTAGTTCTTTTTTCTTTTTTTTTTTTTTTTTCATTCTTTACTTTCGTCCTCTTTATACATAAGTATGATTGCATTCCTCTGAAAAATAAAAAAAAGTTAAAGTATAGTATTGAATTTTATGTTTGTTTACTTCAAAACCTGCACAAAGTTTTTTTTTTATTTTCATTGGTATCTAAATAAATTTATATATATATATATATTACTTATTTTATTAAATCGACGAAACAGATCTCCTTTTTAATTAAAATAATTTTTCGAAAAAAAATGGGTACTACCAGGACCCTATACTGTACGTTTACAAAAATTAAGAAATTCCATCAAAAATAACATTTTTTTCCATTAAATTATGCTATCGAAGATAAATAATATAATTTAAATGCTCGAAATTATACTAAGAATTAATTGGAGCAAGCAAGTTATAATTAATTTTTGGCTTAAAAAATTGGATACTGGTTAATTTAAAAGTTTAAATTTACATTAATTTCTTTTAAATATTTGAATTATTGCTTCCGGCAATGACATTTTTATAAAAATTAATATATTTTAATAATATTTAGGAAACATGGAAGCATTAAAGATGTATAAAAATGAATCAATTTCGTTTAACTGATATAGTCAAAGAAAAGAAATGAATTTTGGGAAAAATCAAAAACATAATTTAAAAGCAGACAAATTAATAAAATTGAAACAATTTCCCAAATAATTGCATGTTTTTGTTTATATTTCATTTATGTATTCCCTTATTATTTGTAACAGGCCAACCCATTCTGACTAACTCAATGTGGATTTATAAAAAAGAAACTTGCATTCGATTTGTTCCCAGGACAACTGAAAAGGATTATATCAGGATATTTCCAGGACAAGGGTAAACTATCTCTTTTATTTTTTATTATTTATGAATATATACTTTTTTGATTAAAACTAGAACCAAATTGTTATTTAAATGTCAAAAATATCATTTCGATTTAAAAAGAAGGCTGACAGCACAACAATGATTGATTTGGTGGTGATTTTAACAACGTGCATAAGAATCTCGCATAGTCATTAACCATTGTGAACACCCTAATGAGAGTTTTCTGCGTTTTCTCCCATATAATCTAAATATCCTTTCAGACGACAATGCCTTCCCACCATCACCAGTCGGTGGGCTACACAGAAACAAGGTTTTATCGTAGGACCTTGTTTTCTTCTTATGTATTCTTCAAATGTATTCGTCAAAAAAAATTGCCATATTTTTGGAAAATGTGTACTAAACAAAAAGCTTAATAACACTTTTCTTTACATAAACTATGAAGGTTATTTTTTCAACTTCAGGCGAGGCATTAAATAAAAAACAATTGTGAATAATAAAGAGCAATCCAGGAAGCTACAAATATTTGAAGACTGAAAACTTTAAATTTGAAGTGATTGATAATTTTACTTATCTTGGTTCAAACATTAACACTCTAAATTACGTAGGCATTGAAATAAAATTAATCGCTGTCTTCATAGTCTAAGAACTTCCTTAAAGTCAAAATTAATTAAAAGATGTACAAATTATGTTATATAAAGTAATCATTAGACGTATACTCACCTATGGATCTGAGACATGCACTTCGACTAAATCACAGACTGAACAGTTGGTCATATTTGAATGAAAGGCTCTAACAAATATGTATGGCACTGTAAATGAGAGTGGATTGTGGAGGAAAAGACGCAATTTTGAATTATATAGATTGTTTAAGGAGGCAGACATCATTAAATTGATCAAGATATGACATATCTGGTTTAAGGGCCACATCTACCATATGGACAACTCATCTTTGACATTTAGGATATTCAACTATATACCTTTTGGAAATAGAACTATAGATACTTCCTAGTTGAGATGGACAGATTATGTGGAGGCAGATTATACAGTTTTAACAAATGCTAACTGGAAAATTGTCACAAATCAGAGATTGGAATAGAGGAAGGTTCTCGAGAAGGCCTTGAAGCACCATGGTCTGCCAAGTCAATAGAAGAAGTGAATAAAAAATGGTTTTGTTACGAGTAATCAAGTACAATCAATATTACTTTTACACCATGAATTTTGAGACATTTGTCATACAAGTGGACCAGCTTTCTAATACCCTCTTCATAATAGATTGCTGCCAGCATTGTGAGAAATATCTCCACAGTGCCTTGAAGCTATCCGTTGCTGCGGAAATGCTGTCCTCACAGACTCTCTTCAGGTCTCTAAAACGATGAAAGTCACTCGGTGGCAGATTTGGGCTGCACTCTAGGATATCAATTACTTCTCATTGAAAACGTGTATGAAGCTGTTTTGCTACCACAGTAAAATGCAGTCACACGTTGTCAGAAATCAAAACAATTTCAGCCACAAACGCAGCTCATTCTCCGATGCATGTCTGCTGCGCTGTTTTCTTCTGCACGTCGGAAATGAATGGTGTTGTGCAACTTGTGTTCTTCTTTTTACACTTGATGATTAAAAATTTTCTCTTCCCAGTTGTTATTCCCACGTGGGCAAAACAGGGGGTGAACAACCAGTGTCTTTGGGTCAAGGTTGCGGTTACATGGGGACGGTGATCCATGAGTTTGGTCATGCCCTTGGATTCTTCCACGAGCAGAACAGGTCAGACAGAGACGAGTGGCTCACCATCTTCTGGGACAACATCAAGGAAGGTAAGAGATTATTTGGTGAAATTAGTGCTAAAACGCGCATTAAAAATTAATTTCCATTTAGTGTATAAATTTAACTTGTAATTATTTAATCTCTCACTTGTTTAGCAATATTTTACAGAAATATTAAATATTACCTACTAGAACTAGAGGTTCTTAGATAGGGGACCTTTTAATCACTTTATATTTTAATCTCTTGTAGAATGTCAACCCAGGGGGTCCTGGCGTGAATTATACATATAATAATATAATAAATATTTTACAGATAAATTTATGTCTTAAATTTAGTGAAAAAATAAATTTATATTTAAAAACTATTTTTGTTTTCCATTCCTGTAAAAAGACGTTGTTTTTTTTAAAATAAATTCCATCTTATTAATTGAAATAAACTAAATTGTATTCCTTCATTCCCCATTTGGAAAAGTATGTGCAATTTTTAAAATTGGTGTTTACAATTAATTTTGAAAACCTTTATATCTGAGAAAAGAATCCATTCATTTAGTTTTATTTTAACATTTTTTTTTCGCTTTACTAAATGATAAAGCGAAAAGCATTGTAGACTTAATATAAAAAAAGTATTACTCAATTGACGTTTAATATTTGTTTGGCTTATTATTTGTAAAACAATGAAATAATTTTGTGCTGGCATGCTGTGGCTACATTAAATATGCAATTTCTATTGAAAATGTAATTTGATTTAATTTGAATAAGGAAATTATTTGGTGTATAATAATATTTATTTAACTGTAATGGGGCCTAATGGTCGAGTGTCTAGAACTTTGGCGTTCAGTGCCACAGATTTCACCACAGATTTTGTAGTAGTGGTTCGGAATCCTGCTTAAACTGTAGGCTCCGGTTTAATATGTCTGTTGGATGTAGGACTAACAATCCTACCCCATAAAAAGAAAATCTCCTGCTTCAGAATCTGCTAGCAGGTAGACTGCCATGGTCAAACGTGTACTGTAGTTCCAGGAAGTTAGGTACTAAACTAAAATATATATATTAACAATAATTTGTATCATAATTTGATTTTTTTTTAGAAAAGAAATGTAATTTCTTTTATGTATTTTTATATTGTATATTATGCGATAATCTAATAAAAAATTAATTGTGAAACGTATGAAACAATAATAATAATATTAAACATCATATATTAGCATAGATATAAAATATTTAACAATATGTTAAATATATTAAAATATTTAACTATATATTAAATATATTAAACATTAAAAAATAACTTATTTTAAATCTTTTTCTTACTGCTTGGCCTGTGATTCCAATATGATAATAGAAAAAACTATCCTATTCTCTTCAGTAAAATCAAATGTCGATGGACCTTTTTGTTACAGTTGCCATCAAATATCTCCCGAAACCAGCAATGGTAACAATCGCAATCCAATTTTGATGGACCTTGTTCTTTTTCAGGCATGGCAGATCAGTTCATGAAACTAAAGCCCGATCAGAACCAACTGCTGACGCCCTTCGACTACGACTCCATCATGCTGTACGGTTCGTACACCTTCTCCAAGGACAGGAGGAACCTGATGACGATGGTCGGGAAGGACAACAGGAAGCTCAAAGATGTCATCAACAAGTACTTCATGAGCAAGAGCGACATCCTCAGAATCAAGAAGCTCTACAACTGCGAAGATTACGTTTACAAGGGACAGTGATTCCTTCTGTTTGCCACAAAAGATTTATCACTTTTGCAACAATAAATTTTTTAGTAATTTCAGAGCTTCCTAAAAGTCAATAATATTGCAAAATTTTAATGTGTATTGATAAAAAAACAAGTATTGATAATATTATAATTAACCATTATTGTTAACAAAAATCAACAATCTTGAAATATTTTAATATGTATTGATAAGAAAACAATTGTTAATGATACATAATTAACGAATATTGTTGGCGAAAATCAGTAATCTTGAAATATTTTAATTAGAAAAAAATTGGATGAAATATTTTATGTATATTTAAAAGACTTTACATTTTTTTATGCATTCTTTTAAATAAAAATTTTAAAAAAAAATATTGTACATTTGATATAATCAAATAAATGGCTGTCAATTTTTTTTTGTAAGGTGTGAATAAAATTGATGCCCGATTTGCTATTTAACATTTTGCTTCAGATATTTATTTACTCGATTTTTTTCGAAATAGTGCCTCAAGTCCTATTTTCTTTCTTTAACATGTCAACACCTTTGTGACTTTTAACAAAGTTACTTTTGTGTGAAAAATAAAATAACATAGACATGTGGTTCAAAATTTTAAATGATGCCGAATTTAATTATAATATTTCTAAAACAACTAGAAAAGATGGCTACTGAAGATTTTTTTTTCTGTTTTAATGTTGGCACACTTGCACTCTTGCTGAATGTTGGCACACTAATGTTGCACACTTGTTACTAATGTTGGCACACTTGCTCACGTAGTCCATGAATCCGTTCATCTTGTCAACATTTTATAATGGCTAACACTACTTCGTCAGCTCAATGTCATTTGCTGGGTGAATGGAGGAGAAAAGAATGTCTTCATTTACCTTTCATGTTGGTGAGAACTAGGAATCTTATCTGCGAAATGAATAGAAATGATTACTTTTAAAGTGATGAAGTTAGTGGAATGTTTTTGCATATTGTGCTAATCACAAATAAAAACTTTGCGTACTGTGCTAACAATTTATAGGAATATTTTTTTACATATTGTTATAATCACTAATTGGAATATTTTTGCAAAACTATGCTAATCCTTAATAAAAAATTTCTGTGCTGTGCATACTTGGGTAATCACTAATAGAAATCTTTTTGTTTACTATGGTAATCACTAATAGGAATTTTTTCGTACTATGTTACTCACTGATAGGAATCTTTTATGCATACTATGTTCATCACTAATAGAAATCTTTTTATACACTGTGATAATCACATAAGACTTTTGCGTACTGTGCTAACAATTCATAGGAATCTTTTTGTACATTGTGCTAGTCACTAATAGAAATTTTTTGCTTTGTTGTGCAATACACTGAACTCTGAAAAAAATCTAGAGTGGGAATTTTTTTATATATTTTTAATAAAGAACTTCTTTTTTTCCTCTCATCGTCAACTTTTTATTAATAAGACAAGGGCGGCTGATGTATAGCGCTGTGGATTAACGAACCACAGGAGCTGAGTTCGAAATATGACAGCGAAAGCTTCTAAATCTATGCTGGGAACAGGCACAATACCTGTGTTAGCTGTAATGTCCTTCCACGGATTCAAGACAAGGTGAAAGAGACAGCTAAGCCCCAAGATGTCATTCTTAGGAGTTTTCGTTCTAAATCGTTGTGGTGAAATGTGGGTGCAATGTAGTAAGATCCTTTCCCTCGATGCACTCTTGTTAACGCTGAAACTGCTACAAATTTATTGTTTTTATGGAGAATAATTTAGGAAATTTTCTTTTATCTTGCCTTTATTTCATGTACTTGCCAGTTAAACTTTCAAATTAAGAAATTTTTATGTCCACCTTCAATAACTGCACATTTAATTTTCATAATCTCCAATTAAAAACGACAATCAATCATGAAAGTAATTGATTTTGTAATTTAAATAATTTAAATGTTTTAGAAAAATTAAAAAGATTGTTTGACATTATTTTAATGAAAAAAAAGCATGTTATAGACATAAGAGTTTTGAAAAACTTGTCTGCTAATTTTTTAAACATGATGATACAAATGAAAATAGCAAAATTATGAAAATAAATGCAAAATCATCCCTAAAAAATAGCGTTTAAACGTGCTTTTGAAACAATAATACACCTCACAAATTAATTCTTTTTCTTTAGACGTATGGAACCTTTTAAATAGTCTGTTAAATCCATGTTAAAATATATGTTTGTAAAAATCTTTGTAAAAATTATATTCTTTCAAAAAATTAAAGGAAATCATTTGAGCATCAAGTATAGCATTTTTACGCTGATATACTTAAACATTGGTATTTCTGCTTATACTTGTCCATCAATCATGAAAAGAAAAAAAAAACTCCTGAGGGAAAAACATTCGAAGTATGGCCTCTTTTCACGCTATCAAAATATATTCTGTTCTTTAGACCTTTTTTTAATCATAAAAATTATACAAATCTATAATGCCAGTGGGTCATTATTAATTGAAATTAATAATGATTATTTCCATATTATTTAAAACTCTAAATACAGTAATTAGGAGAAATTAATCAGTCACTTAATCAGTGTCGTAATTTGACCAAACTCACTTAATTTAGAATCCCAACGAGCTGTATTCATCATAAGATAGAAACCTAATTGATGGATGTAAAGAATTTTGATTATAGAATGAATAAAATACAATAAAAAAAAACTAGAATTTATAACGAAAGAAAATATTTTTTCCCTCTCAAGAAAAGCATTAAAATATATTTTATGTGACATAGAGAAATTAATTTCATAACAATTCTTGGCCATAACAATTACACATATGGTTATTTAGAAATTTGCTCTTTTGCAAGTCTAATTAGAAATTTGTTTTCTAGAAATTCTTTTGCAATTTAAACTCTGAAACAAATTTTTAATTAACGTAAAGTTTGCATAAGAAACGAATCAATCTTGAATAATCAATCAGCGAATCAAAAACGAATCAGTGAATCAATCAGTACTTTTATGTACCTTACATAAAGATACTGATAGATGTTATATAATACTATAAATAGCATTATAGTTATACCAGAATATTTTCCATAAATTATGCTATAGCTTTGACATAAATATTTTCTTCTTTAAAGGCATCTAGTGTTATCTAATCTACACAATAGAGAGTTTTTGCATACCGTATTTTGGACGTCCGTTAGCTTTTTCTCCCTAGCGCGCATGCTCATAGGAAACATAATTACAGATACGCATGCGCAGTTTCCTATGAGCATGCGCGCTAGGGAGAAATTTTCTCCCTAGCGCGCATGCTCATAGGAAACTGCGCATGCGTATCTGTAATTATGTTTCCTATGAGCATGCGCGCTAGGGAGAAAAAGCTAACGGACGTCCAAAATACGGTATGCAAAAACTCTCTAATATCACAAGAATTCTTTGAATTACATAAATTTTCTTTTTTTAAATTTACCAGTGTAATATCCTTATGTTGTGTATAGCCCCTGATCATATTATTACCACTGCATAATTATTCACAATATCACTAATTAATTAATAATTTTATAGAACATATATGCGTTTATTTCGTAACTATTTCTGCAGTAAATGTTGACTCAATATAAAAAAAAAACCTTTGACCATGTCCAATTGTTTTGGAGAAATAACTTTATATTTATGCATAGCTAAAAGTACTTTATAAAATTTCAATAATTAAATGGAGAAATCCATATTAAGTCATTAAATTATTGATACCAATTTTACAATAAATTAATGTTATTTTATTTATTGATAAATTTAAAATGAAAACTTCCAAACTAAAAAGAGCCATTTTAGAGTTTCTCAAAAAAAAAAAAAAAAAAAAAAAAAAAAATAGTTTTAGTAATTCCACTTAAAAAAATAATTTCAATGTCACCCAGGAAAATATTTAAAATGTTTTATTATAAATCTATTTTAAAAATAAATGCGAACTGAAAAAATATTAAGACCAAAAATTTAAAAAAAATTATTTGCGTCGTCCACTCCATTACTCCAACGAGCCTTCCACAATGATGAGTGTACCCAGTGAATGTCAGGAAAACATTCCCCAAACCATAATGCTCCCTCCTCCTGCTTGGATCCTTCCGGCAATTGTTGCAGGGTGTTTGCTTTCAAACGTTTCACGCCGTATACGCCAACGTCCATCTGTCCGATGGAGCATAAAACGTGATTCATCGGAAAAAGCCACCTGTCGCCACCCTGTGGACGTCCAGTTTCGGTATTGGCGTAAAAATTCCAGCTTTCGTCGCCGATGAACAGCAGTCAGCATAGGTGCATGGTACAGGCAGCCATGCCGTGGTTTTCTGCTGGCCCAAGCCTGAAAGGAAGGATCACTGGGGAGAAGTCTAGAGAAGTTTTAGATGGCCAGGTCCTATGATGCAAACTTTGTTTCCTATTCATGCAGCGGTATTTGTCCGATCATAGTTTGATGAATACGAGGATAAAGTGAAGTATCTAGCTTGGCCAGCACTGTCCCCCGATCTCAATATTATCCAACAGTCATGGTCTATTTTAGAGCGATTCATCCGGAATTGATATTATCCACCGACATCTCTCCCGGAACTTTCACTTTCATAAACAGAACATTTAGGGTAAATGTGTGTGTATATGTATATATGAGTGTGTGTGTAAGTATGTATGCGTGTGTGTACGAAAATCAATCAAAACTAATTATTTTTTATCGAATGTTCTACCATGCTTTGTGTTGATAAGTATTTGACATTCACTTTTGCATGAAAAAATTCAACCTCTTATAGAAGGAGACCATTTCTTATTTAAAGAATACTTCTGTCTGTAAGTAATAGAATGAAAAGTCTTGTGATTACATACCTTTGGTATTGTTGTTTATTTTATGTTTGTAAAAATAAAAAATGCAATTAAATATATATGATGCATTATCATATGAAAGTTATGAATAACTTTCATATTCACTAACAACTTCATTTTATTAAATGCACAATTGTTTAATGTTTTATTTCTTTTCTTAAAATTTAAAAGAAAAACATTTTTTTTTTGTACTAAAATACACTTAGAAATTATTTTACAAGTCTATTAGAATTTTATACTAAATAAACAAAATTTGTATTTTTTAATCTTTCTAATTAATTTATTTAAATAAAAAAATTTTTAATTTTTGTGTATTAAACATTTATAATCTAACAGTTGTTTGTTTAAAGATTTGATTCAAAATTTAACTATTTTATATCAACAAAATCAGCTAACTAAGCAAAAGGATATCAAAAGGCGTTTATCAAAAGGAGAATACGTCGTATGGGAACAAGGCAGCTGAACGCACTCGGATCTTTTATAATGCTGAAATCAAGGCTTTTTCTGTTGGCAGATTGTTCAGAAGGGTTTTTCAAGTATCTGCTATACTGAAGGAAAATGGGACGATTTGAACTCGGATTACTGTTACTTTGCGTAGGCCTTTGTTATGCTTCGGATGAAGGTAAATGCTTTATTATCTTAGAATAAGGTGTAATAAATTCTAGGAGTTGAACTAGTTGTAGAATTGAGGTGGAAGTTATTGTAAAAACTGCTTTAAGCAATACTTCAATGTGTGTAGTTGTGATGTAGGATTCAGTAAAATCTCAAGAAATTTCGTTGTATGAATATAAGTTTTAGTATTTGAAATTATTTATAAGCAGATAAAAAACATTTGATTACATATAAAATTCTGGTTCTCACATCAAAATTTAGAAAAAAAACTATAGAGTAATAATAACGACGATGCATGAAATGTTAAAGATGCTTAAATGTATATAATGTAAAAAATTAACGTATTTAGTGAATGTAATTACATATGTTTCATAAATATATTATCCAAACTATTTACAAAGGAAGGAAAATTTAAGTTAATTTTGTAAGTTTAAATATTAAATGTATATTCACTTGATTTCAAAGGCAAGAGAAGTATGAATTTACAAACAAAAAAAAACCTGTAAAAGCGTAAAACATTTATTAATAAGTTCAGGGGTCTCCAAACTACGGCCCGTGGACCAAATCCGGCCCGCCAGTGTCATCCATCCGGCCCGCGACAGCGAATAGCTTATTGTTGCTGTAATAAGTTGGATAAAAAAGCACAGAATGATAATAACTGAGTTTTATTTACTTGTTAGATAAAGCTTAATGACAAGCATAATACGCTGAAAATTTAACTTAAGCATAACAACTAACTGGAAATTATAGATAATGGCAGAAAAATTAAAACGGTTTTGGCCCTTGATACTTATTGGAGTAAACAGTATGGCCCTAAGGCTGGAAAGTTTGGAGACCCCTGAATAAGTTGATAAAAGTTTGGTGTCCATCTAAGTATTTGGAGTGTAAGTTCTTTACTTGAAATTTTCCTATGGTGTTCAAGCCTGGAGCAGATAAGTACGGAATCCCTTTTCTGCCCTTTACCAACATTTCTGTTGCAAAGTTTAGTTGAACATAGATTAAATCTATTTTAAGTTAAAATTGCCATGCCTAGTTGTAAATTAAGTCGTTCTGGAATCAGTGAAACAATTATAAGTACGAAGTAACTGGAAATTAATGGGAAAATATTATTTTGTGCAACGAATCTTGATGATTACATTGGATGATTCTGTGTACAATTTATTCCACAGCTTAATAAATGTTTCTATTTCATTTCCAAAATTACCATGAACGAAGACATCCCGTACAATTACATTTTGTTCAGCAAAAAGTCTTTGGGATGTTAATGATAAGGTTATTGCTTTTTTTTTCTTTTCTTCTAATGCAGCTGGCAAATAGACCGTGATCTTTCGCCATAAGGGCTGCACCGATGTTACTCACTTTGCATTACCCGGGGGGCGCGTGTCACTTGATGGTAAGCCACAATGCCCCCGCAGCGCTCTACGATCCTATTAGGACCGGGACCAACGGCTTAAAGTGGATTCCGAACCACTACAAACACCCACGGCAAAGCCGGGATCTGAACCCGATACCTGTGGTACCGAACGCCAGAAAATATTTTGATATGTTTGTTGTTGCTTCTTATCCCACTTGGCTGGCCATGCCCACGAGCCCATACGTACTCATGATTGAAAGGGAAGGAAGCAGCTTCTGTTGTGATGGAGCACCCGTAGGTAGAAGTCGAGAATTACACGTTGTATCTACCAGGCTATTGTACCTATAAGGTTATTGTGCGATACAATATTTTTCAGTTGTATAGAATCCGTACAAATGGCACATTTTAAACGGTAATAAATTTGCACTTTTATCCAGCGAATAGCTTTAATACATAACATTTCGTAACACAGTATTAAACACAGTAATTTCGTTACTGATGTTATTCTAACTCATGACCATTTTTATGGGGGACATAGACAACTTCGTTATTTATTTTACTATCATCAATAAAACACATTACTATGGAGTCATCTATAAAACTATGACTGTAAACAATAGTATTGATTGAATTTCTTTTAAATGAATGTAGTATAATTGAAATAGTGACTAAAAAAGTCATAATAACTTTCAGAATATTGATTGATTATTACTCAATATTAGTTTGATTACTGACGCCTATGGAGAAAAGCAAAAAAAGGGCAAATGCAGAATTATCTCTAAATGTAACGTAATGTTTTTCTTCAATAAAATAGTTTAAAATTGATATTTTCTGTTCTGTAGAATCCCATATAAGAAATGATAAGCACAATATCTTGTTCGTAGAAAAAAATCATGGATATACGGATATTAAAAATCCTGGATTTTTTTTAATGTTCATATATTTTCCATATTGATTTAGATGATTTAAGCTCTGAAATGCTCGACTCGGCGCTCGCTGGTGAGCATTAGGGCTGAGGCTCGATTAGACACTGTTTCAAAAACGAGAAGCCCCGATGACGTTTAGGATGTTTAGCATCTTGCCCCGTAAGTCAGACTACCTGGTGGGAGTTTCCGGAGGGAGTCATACAATACGCAAATGCGGGGTAGTTTCACCTAAAACTCCTCCCAGAAAGCCCTGCCTTCCTTCTTCAGCGTCAGACTTCAACCATCGGGTGTTCCATCACAACAGAAGCTGCCCCTTTCCCTTCATCCATGAGTAGAATATTCATGGGATGTTTGCCCTTAAATGCAGGACACTGAGGATTACACACAACAACAAATTCTGAAATACAGATAATTTGTTTACGCTTTATAAATCTCAGTTTGATTTTATGCCATCAAATATTCTCGACCTCGTCCCAGAACAATACGTTTTTTTTCCCCTCTTGTGATATTAAATATGAGTGCTTTAATTTTGTTAGATATTTTATGATTTCATTTCACTAAAAGTATAACACTATTACGTTTCACCCTTCATAACGTCACTTTAATCTCACGAATTAATGATTATATTTTTCCTGGAATTCTGATGAGAGTAAGGGACAGATATGCATTTACTTTCTTGATAAATTCCCCGATAAAACGATGAAAGATGAATCATGTTATTCTCTCAAGTTTTTTTTTCCAGAATTATCTATTCGAAGCCATTTCGCTCCATTTACTTGCAGCCAGGAATAGCAACACATCTTTCGAACGCAATTATTTCCTTTTTCTTGCTTGTAGAAAGGATATCGTAAATGTACGCACAAAAAGCTGGAAACTTTTATTATTTTCTAGAAAAGGTAACAACTACATTAACATTGCCAGATGTAAGATTGGCCAACAATTCAAAAAGAAGAAACCAAATCAACACAAATGACAATAAAGTTAAACATAAATGAAAATAATATGCGTCAGTAAAATTAAATGTACTTAATCTATAGACAATAACTATCTTGAGGCTTATGTTATAAATTTTAATTTGTGAAAGTTTACTTTTGGTTCAGAAGTAAGAACGGCATTCAACACTGATAAATCTACGTGATGCTGCAGTTGATTGTTTTTGAATGGTCTAAAACATTCTTGTGACTTCCTAGTCTTCTAAAATAAGAATAATTATAGAACAATTTTTAGAACTGTTTTTACAACTCTGAAACCTGAGCCCTTTCTGTTGGGGGAGAATAATAAAACAATGAATTGTATAAACACCTGAAAGGAGACCGATTCCCATTTATTTAATGGAATTAGTGTTATTAAGTACATAAAAGGAATCATATTAAATTTACTGATCAAATCATCATTTTAACTTTTTTTAAATCTTAACAAGTCAGTGGATATCAAGTATAAAGGAATACCAAAACATGAATTAGATGGATCAAATGTATTGACAATGATTTCAGTCTCACCAATTGATTTTGTTTGCCGTCCTACGATCATTTTGTGCACACTTTGGACTAATTAGATCGGGACCTGCAGTTTAACGTGGATTCCGAACTACTAAAAACCCTCCATTCCATTGCAGCCAAAACCCTGCATTCCTGAAGCCTGGGTTATTAATGACCAGAGCGTTAGCCAATTGACCATCAGGCTGACTTATCAATTGGAGAACCTATTACAAACGTGGAGTAGAATGAAGGTTTCAGATGAAGACTACTCTCGAGCCAATAAAAGTGGAGCCTCTGACTTTCGGTACCTCATGTTTCGGGTTCGAATCCCGGTGGAGCCATTGATGTTTATAGTGGTTCGGAATCCCCTTTAAGCCGTAGGTCCCGATCTCATATAACTGCAAAGCGTCACAGATTCCGATCAAACTTCTCACCCACATGATTCTCTAACTATAAAGGGGCATCTCAACTCTAGTCACGGTGACGTGGTTTGGTGTAGTAATAGTAGTAGAGTCAATAAAAGTAACACTTAAATTTGGCCTGCATTGTTTCTGTTTAAGAATAATCGATTCCTTTCTGTGCTATTTGGAACAAAAAGGAATCGATTATTATACATCTGTGTTCTATATTTTGGACTATTATATATCGTACTTCTAAAAAAAACTTGGGGAACTATATTTAGAAATATGTAAGCTATCTAAACGTTCTACCTTTACACAAATAATTTATAGCTTTTTGTCAGTACTAATTGCAACATTTTATTAGTGTAACGAACAACTTTGTTAAACTATAATATATATGATGTTTTCTGATGAAAATTACTTTTAATTTTTAAGATAACTTTTTCCCTCTCTTCAACAGCATACTTGGGAGATCTGCCACTGGAAAACCCCGATTTAGTTGGAGGAGACATCTTATTGGCTGATTTTCAAGTAGGAAACTTTTTTACTGTTAAATATGATTATTTATTTTCTTTCACTCTCATTAATTAATTGAAAAGTTCAATTTGTATAAATATATTTTGCATATCTGCATATTTTAGTATAGGAACGAAAATAGCAATAACTTTAATTACATTTTCCGTACAATACCGTATATTTTCGAATTTGAGTCAATCCGTGTATATGCCCGAGAGAGTATTTTTTCTTCAATTTACCAAAATTCATAACCCGTATATAAGCTGAAGTGAAAAGAATTTCCTGTAACGTTCATTATTAATGGTATTCTATTATTATTTCTAGTGCAGTTCTTAGTATATTTCTGTTAACTGGGTGTGGGAAAAAATTAGCCAGTATCAGATTCCATTAATCCAAATAATCCATTTCAATAAGAGAATGTTTCATTTTTACTTAATTCAAATTCGATTACTAGGAACAATATATCGAATAACGGTCGCCGAAAAGGCTTGGTAGATAGTGCATTGAGCTTTTGAATTAATGAATCTTTAGAAACGAAAAATTTAGGGTCCATGCTGGGCAAATGTATGTAACCCATTGACTTCCAGAAAATGGTCAAAAAAGTCCCTAGAAGGTATCCGTATTCTTGAAGGTGCTATTTTTTAGCTGTACTAGTGCAGTATTGTAAGCATGTGTCATGGATAATGCTGAATCTGCTACATATATGCCTATCTAGTGCCAAATGGCTTCATATCAAAATGGCCATTATTCAACGACAACAGCTTTTAAATTAGTAGATGTTTGTTGTAATCTAAGAATGGCGAATTCAGGTATAATATTGACAATGATTTAATTTATAAAGTACTTATTAGATCTGTTCATTCAAAAAAGGAAATATGTATGTTTCCAGCTTAATTTAAAACTGTATCACTTAGAAGTTTTATTTTTTTTTCTCTCTAAATTTATTATTTCTTTCCTAAAATTATGATTTTTTTTTATTAATTATGTTTTAATGAAAAAAAAAACCTTATTTCTTATTGCCTTCAGATATTTGTTCCCCCAGATGGCGCTAAGCTTACAAGCTGACTGTTAATTTTTCAGTGCTAATTTTCGGTTTAATTCTCAAAACAACCCTATTATATTCTTTAAAAAAATTAAAAGTGAAAACAAAAACTGCTTTGTTAATTCTTGGATAAATATGAATGCTTTATTTTAAGCGAATTTATATTTAAGGCAAGTTATTAAAAATGCAAACTTTTAGCCTTTCATTTATAATTTTTCTTAATAAAATTTACCAAAATTAAAGTTTTATTATTTTCTGTAAACGGTTAACACCAGGCCATATCTATTGGTGCTCTAATAAAGAAAAATGCGACTACTTTTACTAGTGTGGATATCAATGTATTTTACTATGATGAGTTTGTGAAATTTTTTTCTCCTTTTTTCTTCTTCTTTCAGGATCGCAATGCGGTGGCCGATTCAAGGATGGTGTGGCCTGGCGGGGTGGTGCCCTACGTCCAAGATCCAGGCTTAACAAAGACTGTTCGTGAGTTGAGCTGAATTCATTTATAATTTCATTAAATTGAGGCAAGGCATTGATTATGCTTTATTTCAGTAACGGAATTTTCTAATATTATTTGCTTTTCGAAGAATTGCTCTTGTGTCAATCTGAAAGATATTAATACGGGACGAATAGGTTACAAATTGCAAATCAGAAAAAAAGAATACTCATCCGTAGTCCTTACTAATGTGTAAGAAGGCTCAAGTCCTAATCCACTGGCGGCGTTCGTTGTAGTCACTGCTACGAGAAATCAAGGAATCTCACATCGAAATTTATGTCGTCACTCAGTAAAGATATTTTGTTTCCATGACTAAACAACTGTGATTTGTTATATATGAATCAATTATTAACAATTTTTTTTATTCTTATAATAGTTGTGTTTCATAAAATATAAAATTAGATTTTAAAAAACAAAGCTTTAATCAACAACGTATTTTATGAACTTCTTAAAATAATTTATAGTTAAAGCTCATGTAGTTTCGTAATAAAAAACAAATTTCTAATGAATTGTTTTTTTATTTATTTTATTTTTTTTTAACGATTTTGAATTCTATAGCAAACATTCAGCAATAATAAGTTAGAATAAAATCTTTTTCTTTTAATTCATTGCGTTGAAATATTTGTGTTCGTAGTTTTCTTCTAAACATTTTTGACCGGCTTTATCCATGAAAAGAAATGCAATATTAGATGAGTATTACTTTAAAAACAATTTAACAATTTTGTTTACAAAAGTAATATATTACTTTCACAGAAATTTTTTTTTCTTTTTGCAGCTCAAGCAATCCTAACCAATGCTATGTGGTTGTACGGAAGAGACACGTGCATCAAGTTTGTACCAAGGACAACTGAACAGGATTACATCAGGATATTTCCAGGACAAGGGTAAGTGAAGCCTTTACTTTAAGATAGAATTTATTATCTTTAAAGTTTCTGAGTTGTGTATAATCCTCAGTGTCCAGCAGTGCGGGGCGGACATTCCAAAAGAAGTCTACTTATAAGTGGAGATTTGGTTTGCCGCTCTACGGTCATTTTGTGCACACATTGGGCTAATTAGACCAGGACCTGCAATTTAATGTACATGGATTGAGGGAAAGCGTTGTGATGGAGCACTCATAGGTGGAAGTCTGCCATCTTTCTTCGAGTAGCTGAAGAAGGAGGACAGTGTCTTCCGGGGAGACTTTTAAGGGGAACTAACCAGCATTTGTGTGTCGTACAGAAGAAAACCCGGAACTCTCCCACTCCCTCGATCCATGAGCAGATTGATTCATGGAGTGTCCGTCTCGTGCTGCTGAACACTGAGGATTAGTCACAATAACACCATAATTTTATCTAAGTAAATAAAAGGGAAGACATTTGGAGTGACAATAACAGCGATATAAAGTAGGATGACCTCGAAAGTTGTGGAAATGAATTAGAAGATTTCAATTCTAATCCCCGTGTAGAAATCGAAATGGTTGAATTTATACTTAAATTTCTATAAAAAACATATAAAATTTAATGATAATAATTCTAACAATGCTTATTTTTTATTTTAGTAAAAAAAAAATATTCTAAAACAGAATCCCATTCGAAAAAAAAAAAAAAACCTTTAAATGCTTAGTAAACAATCGCTTTTTATAATTTCCTTATTAAAATTTAAAAACAAAAAAATTTATTCACTAATGCTAATCTGCTGACCGAAAAAGATTTTTTGTGCATTTTAATAGTGCATGACAAGGATTTATAATTTACTGCTGAATTAAACTTAACTTACAGTAAGCTAAATAATTGGACGTCGTGGTCCAGCATGTTATGTTTCCCTGTCATACACCGCCCGGCTTTGATAATTTTTCTCAATTAACTTATTTTGTTGAGCTATCAGGGATTTAAGATAATGAACTGATAATGATCAGGGTGCTTTTATAGGACAAGCGCATAGAATTATCGATTTTGGAATTCCTCTGCGAATGTGAAGTTTGTTAATAAAATGCATGAGAAAATGTTTTGAAATTCTGTTTATTTGGATTTCTGGTAATGAATTAAAGAAATGACATTAGTCAATATAAATGAAGCATCCGTTTTTTAATTATTTATTCAAGCAAACGTTTATAGTTCTTTGAAGAAATTTATGTTTGTTCAATTGTAATTGGGTCAGAGACAAATCAATTAGAGAGGACATTTCGAATATTTTTTAATACAGTATAGTTAACTAATTGTCGTTTGGTTCTCTACTGCGTAAATTAAAAAAAAAGATGAAATTTCCTATCTCAACAGCCAGTTCATAAAAGAATGACACTATCATTTCAGGAAGCATTTGCCTACAATGAGGAATTTCTAAAATACGAACTCAATTGCTGATATATATCTTCTTCTACATTGGCGCAACAGCCCCATGCTGTGCCAAAGCTATCTACCTACTGGCAGATTTTAATTATTAGATTCATTAGATTGTGAAGATACAGAGTAACATGGCATTCTTCTAAACCAGGAATAATACAGAAGCAGCAATAATTCCATCCAAATATTCCTTTTTTATGTATTACACAATTCTGCATGCAGTGATATCTCATTTTTCTTCACGAAAATACAATATGCTGCATACTTTTTTTCTACATGAATGACGTTTTCCCCCACACAGGTGCTACTCCCACGTGGGCAAAACAGGGGGTGCCCAACCCGTGTCCCTCGGTCAGGGCTGCGGTTACATGGGCACTGTGATTCACGAACTTGCTCATGCCCTCGGATTCTTCCACGAGCAGAACAGGTCGGACAGAGACGAGTGGCTCACCATTTACTGGGATAACATCAAGGAAGGTAAGCGTTACTGCACTTTTTTTCCTCGTCAGAATGCCACAGAGTACTATCATTTTCAGCTAACTACAAGAAAGTACAGAACCTATACACCAACACACTGCAAATCGTTTCGTATAGCATTCATTAGAAAGCTGCAGCAGAAGACCACTAATTTTAGCTAACTGGAAGAAAATAAAGACCCAATACACCATCGTCTCGTATAGCAAAATTGGAAAACTACTGCCGATGACCGTTATTTGCAGCTAACTGTAAAGAAGTGCAGAACTTCTGATCTTAGCAGCTATTATAAAAATTGATCTCTAGATTAATTGTGTGTTCAAAGCTTTACGAGTTAGGGTTATATGCAAAACATCCAACATTGTCCTAACACCATGCCATTAAACCACCCTAACACTCCTGGTCTCTGGAAATTCTGGTCTCTCTTTACATATAAGACCAGGATTTGCTGTAAAATAACTCAAAGAAATTGGTCTGGAAGTAATCGAGTCCTATGTAAGGTGGAAAATTATACTTTTAGATGGTCCAGTTGGCTTGTACATTGTTCCAGAAGGTAGAAGAAGACATCTCATGAAGGAGTCATTAATTGCAGCTGAGTCAAGACAAACAATTGTAAGAAGAATGTCTTCTTTTACTGTGTGTGGAATGTACTCATACCTGTGTATGTATGTATGTGTACCCACAATAATGTCCTCAGACATTATTTGATATATTCTTTTGTCTATTGTATGTGATGACGGTTCTTATAGAATTTTGAATACTTCATTCTTCATTTTACCTAGAATTTTCAGACTTTGATATATTCTTTTGCCTATTGAATGTGATAACGTTTCTTGTAGAATTGGGAAAACTTCATTCTTCATTTACAACGACATTTATCTCACTTTTGAATATTCTTTTACAGATTCTTGAACAATTCATTCCTCATGAAATTCTTGATCTATTCAACATTGCTATATTCGCGTGGCTATTGAATTTGGCCATTCTTATAGTATTACAATCTATTACTTCATACATCCTTTGCATTATTAAATATTGGCATATTCCTGAGTTTGTTCATGATAAGTTTGTTCACACATGATAAGTTGAAATTTGCTGAGCAGATTTCAACTTATATTTAAATTAATTTTAATTTAAATTTATTTTGTGTGTGTGTGTGTTTATTGTTTTTATAGTTATTTTAACTTTAAAGCATAAACTTTTTATCATATGAAAACCAATGGCTTAATACAATTACAAGGAATCGCAATACTGATTTAATCGATATTTTAATAATATTTTTTTCTGTAGGCATGGAGGATCAGTTCATGAAACTGAAGCCCGACCAGAATCAGCTGCTGACGCCCTTTGATTACGACTCCATCATGCTGTACGGTTCTTACACCTTCTCCAAGCAGAGAGGCACCCTGATGACCATGGTCGGGAAGAACAACCTCTACCTCAAGGACGTTGTTCGCAAGTACTTCATGAGCAAAAGCGACATCATTCGAATCAAGAAGCTGTACAACTGCAAGTAACGACAGAAAAAGCACCTGTAAACACTTGAAATGTGACTTTTTTTCTGTAATAATAAATTTATTATACGATTGGTGTTTTTGTTACATAAATAGGGCATCTTCATACTTATACAAGTCGTGATGCATTTAAGGTAATTGAAATTTTCTCATGGTGGCCCTAGTCCTATATATATATATATTATCTATATTAATAAATCTGTGCGATGTTTTTGCACCACTCTTTGTAAAACGTTTTTTTCTTTTTCAGGTTGCTGGCACTGTCCTTGACATCTGTGTGAAATTTGTCGCTAAAATATTCCTTAGTGTTTGAATTACGCTTGAATTTGTCAGATGCTAAATGCTGATTCCGATGATCAGATGCTGATTCCGGCGATTTTTGAAATGTCTGAATTCATTGAGCAAAGAACTTGCATTCAATTGTGTTTGCGGAAACGTATAGAATGTTGAAGAAGGCATTCGGTGAGCATTCCTATATCGAAAAGAAATGTTTAGAAGTGGTATAAACAGTTCAAAGAAGACAGAGAACGCGTTGAAGACGAAGAGCCCTCTGACCGACCTTCAACCTCAACCGGCAAAGCTCACGTCCAAAAAATTAAAGATTTAGTGCTTGCAAACCGTCGATTTACAATTAGTGACCTTGCTGAGGATGTTGGAATTTCAAAAGGATATCAATTCCATTTTGGGCCTCAAAGGCTTCAAATGTTGATTAGTACCGAAAACACTGAATGCACCAGCTCACAGTGGATTGATTCTTCGTGACTTTTAAGCCAAAAAGGAAACCTATATCGTTCCATAACCACCGTATTCACCTGATTTAGCACTGTGCGACTTCTGGCTATTCCCTAAGCCTCAAAAGCCTCAAAAGACCACTCCGGAGTCACCGTTTTGAGTCGATTGAAGAGATTCAAAGTGAATCGACGCGCGCTTTGAAGGCCATCCCTGTCGATAATTTTTTAGCATGCATTGAGGATTGGAAACAACGTTGGCATAAGTGCATTTTGTGCGGAGGGGATTACTTTAAACGCGATGAAGTAAATTTGGAAGAATAAATAAAGAGTTTTTGAAAAAAAAAAATTTGGTCTTACTTTTTGGGCACAGCAGTATATTTATGAACATCAAATAAAACTAATCATTTATATTGAATGCTTCGCCTTGTGTTGCGTTGTTAAGTATTTGATTTTCACTTTTTTTATGAAGAAATTCAGCCTCGCATAAAAGGTGACCCTGTCTTATTTAAATTATTGTCTTGCTTGTAAATAATAGAATACATCGTCTTTTGATTACATATTTTGTTGTTGTTGTTTGTTTTGTGCTGTAAAAATAAAAAAATCAACTAAATATGCATGATGTATTATCATGTGGAAGTTATGAATAACTTTCTTATTCACTGAAAACTTCATTTTATTAAAAGTAGAATTGCTTAATCTTTTTTTTTCTTAAAATTTAAAACAAACACACTGTTTTGTACGAAAAGAAACTTGGAAAATTATTTTACAAATCAATTAGAATTTTATACTAAATAAACAAATTTTTTTAATGTATCTAATTAATTTATTTAAATAAAAAAAACTTTTTAAAATTTATTTGTATTGAACATTTATAATCTCGTAGTTGTTTGTTTAAAGATTTGATTGAAGATGTAACTATTTTATGTCAACAAAATCAGCTAACTAAGCAAAATGATAATACTACATTTATCAAAAGGAGAATACGTGGTATGGGAACAAAGCAGCTGGACGCACTCGGATCTTTTATAATGCTCAAATCAGGACTTTTTCTGTTAGCAGATTGCGGCAGAAGGGGTTTTTTCCTCCCAAGTATGTGATACGCTGAAGCAAAATGGGACGATTTGAACTCGGATTACTGTTACTTTGCGTAGGCCTTTGTTATGCTTCGGATGAAGGTAAAAATTCTATTATCTTAAAATAAGGTGTAATATATTCTAGGAGTTGAACTAGTTATAGAATTGAGGTGGTAGTTATTGTAAAAACTGCTTTAAGTGGTACTTTAATGTGTGTAGTTGTAATGTGGGATTCAGTAAAATCTCTAGAAGTTTCGCTGTATCAATGTGTTTTTTAGCAGATGAAGTTATTTATAAGCAGATATAAATAAGATTTTAGATAAAAAAACATTTGATTACATACATATTCCTTCTTCTTACCCGTGGAAATGATATCGTGAATGTACGCGCAAAAAGCTGGACGCCTTTATTACTTTCTAGAAAAGGCAACAGCTACATTGATATTGTCAGGTGTAAGATTTTCCAGCGATTCTGAAGAAGAAACTGAATCCATATAAATGACAATAAAATAAAAAAAATAACTGAAAATAATCTAACACTAACTACCTTGAAATTTATGTTAGAAATTTTAATTTGTGAAAGTTTACGTTCGGTTTAGAAATAAAAACGGCATTCTACACAATAATAAATCCACGTAGTGCTGCAGTTAATTGCTTTTGAGTGGTCTGAAAACAGTCTTGAGACTTCCTAGTCTTCTGAAAATAAGGATAATAATAGAGCAATTTTTAGACCAGTTTTAGACATGTGTTTACAGCATGTTAAGACCTGTTTTTTTAAACCTGAACCCTTTCTTTTAATAGAGAAAATAAAGCAATAAATTGTATAAACACCTGAAAAAACAAGTGATACAAATTTATTTAACGAAATTAGTGTTATTAAATACATAAAGTTGGGCATAAATGGCCGAGTGTCTAGCTCTCCGGCTCTAGGTGCCACAGGTTTCGGGTATGTGTCCCGGTGGTGCCAAGCACGTTTGTAGTAATTCAGAATCCACTTTAAACCGTAATTCCCGGTCTCATATAAGTGTAAGTGCGGGTACACTCCCGGTCTCATATAAGTCCCGGCGCCAAGTCGGACTTCTACCTACGGGTACTCCATCCCAACGGAAGCTGCCCCCTTTTCCTCCATCTATGAGTAGACTACTGGGATGTCCGTCCCGCACTGCAGGACACTGAGGATTAGACACAACACAACACAGTACATTAAATTAATCATTAAATTTACTGATCAAATTGTTGTATCAAAGCATCTTAACAAGTTAGTGGGCATCAAGTATAAAGGAATACCAAAACATTAATTAGATTAATCAAATGCATTGACAATGATTTCAGATTTACCAATTAGAGAACCTATTGTAAACAGAGACCAGAGTGAAGACATCAATGTTAGCCTACTTTGATCAGTCGAGCCAATAAAAGTAGCAAATTTTGTATATGTTTTCGTTTGTTCAAAAATAATCGATTCCTGCCTGTGCTATTTGGCATTCTTATACATCGTATTTCTAAAACAAATGGGGAGCCATATTTAGAAATATTTAAGCTATCTAAACTTTCTAACTTTACAGAAATAATTTGTAGTTTTTTATTAGTACTGATTGCAACATTTTATTATAATAACGAACTACTGTTAAGCTATACATATAATGTTTTCTCATGAAAACTACATTTTTAAGATAACTTTTTTTTCTTCATTTCCATAGCATACTTGGGAGATCTGCCTCTGGAAAACCCCGATTTAGTTGGAGGAGACATCTTATTGGCTGATTTTCAAGTAAGAAACTCTTTTTTTTTTTTTTTTGTTAAATGGGATTATTCATTTTCTTTCACTCTCAAAATTAATTAAATGAAAAGTTCAATTTTTCAAAACATATTTTGTATAACTGCATATTTATTTCCGAAAACAGCAATGACTTTAATTGCATTTTCAAAAACCGTATATTTTCGAATATAAGTCGATCCGTTCATATGCCCGAGAGTGTATTCTTTATTTTACTAAACGTCAGAACCCGTATATAAGCCGAAATGAAAAAAATTCCTGTAACGTTCATTATTTATGGTATTCTATTATTATTTCTAATGTAGTTTTTAGTATAATTCTGTTAGCTGAGTGTGTGAAATATTTGCCAACATCAGATTTTTTTTGTTTTGGCGACAATACAACAATTCAGCAAACTAAACAAATTCACAAAATAAAACAGTTCATTTTAATAAAACAAAAAACTCATTTTATATAAATTTTTTTTTCATGAATTTAAGAAATATAAATATGTTTTATTTTATATTATTTTGAGAAGGATCACTTGCGGCCGGTATTGTGAGATTAGTGGATATGTATATAAGTCGACCCCAGTACTTTAGATTTTAAAAAAATGGCAAAAAATCTTGGCTTACATTTTATTGCCATCAGATGGCGCTAGGCTTGCAAACTGACTGATAAGATTATAAGTCTAGCGCCCCTATTGTTATCTTAAAAACCCTATTATATTAGCTACTTTAACAACCTATATTAACAACCCTATTATATTCTTAAAAATTAATCAAAAGTGAAAAAAAAAAAAAAGGTTAAAGATGAAAACCAAAACAGTGTTGAGAATTCGTGTATAAATATCAATGGTTTATTTAGCGAATTTATATTTAAGGCAAGTTATTTAAAATGCAAACATTTCGCTCTTCACTTATAATTTTTCTTAATAAAATTTATCAAAATTAAAGTTCTTTTATTCCCTGTAAACGGGCAACGCCAGATTATATCCACTAGTGCTCTAATAAAAAAATACAATTATTTTTATTAACGTGAAATCAATGTTTTTTTTTTTCTTCTGTCAGGATCGCAATGCAGTGGCCGATTCGAGGATGGTGTGGCCTGGGGGTGTGGTGCCCTACGTCCAGGATCCAGGTTTAACGAAGACTGTTTGTAAGTGGAGCTGAATTAATTCATAATTTCATTAAATTAAGTCAAGGCATTGAATAATTCCATTGAAATTTCGTAATTACCCTGCATTGAAATTGCATTAATTCAGTAATGGAATTTTTTCAGATTGATATTAGAGAATTTCGAAGAAATACTCTAATATCAATCTGAGAGAAATCAATACGAGCGAAATAGGTTACAAATTGCAAACCAGAAAAAAAAAATACTCCCCGTAACCCTACTAACATGTAAGAAGGCTCAAATCCTTATCCACTGGCGGCGTTGGTTGTCAGTCATTGCTACGATAAACTAAAGAAGTTCACATCGAAATTCTTATTGTCACATAGTTTGACATTTGACATTCGTCAAGACACAAGACATTTTGTCACCATCACTAAACAACTATAATTTGTTATAAATGAATCAATTATGAACATTCTTTTTATTCCTATAATAATTATTTTTCATAAAATGTAAAATTAGATTTTAAAAAATAAGCCTTTAATCAGAATGTGCATAAAAATCCATAGTCTCATGAACAAACTGCCTGGCAAGAGTTGTCCAAGTTCTTTTTCTTCGTGAGACGCAAATGAGGGTCAGTTACCCCTAAAAAGTACTCCCGATAGCCAATGTAAGCCCTTCATCACCCGCCGGTGGCATGCATAAGTCACAATTGAAGTCCGCCGATGTTCAATCAAAAGCTAGCCCATCTGTGTCTTCATTCTAAATTGCGATTCCACAATATGTACCCCCCCCCCCCTCTTCATCTTAGACCTTCCTGTGTAACGTCAAATCTGCTATATATTTGTTTTTCTGTTATCGAATAATTTCAAACAAGTACTTTCCTTGAATTTAAAATTTCATTCAAGATAATTAATATTGTTTATATACTATTAATATTAGCAAAAGATCTCAATTGCATTATTTATTAAGAATTACTTACAGCATTTTTGTTTACAGTTAATATCTTTTGATTAAATTTTTTTTCTAATGGATCTAAATAAATAATTGCAGTTAGTTTTAATTAAAATACTGAGATCATTAAAATATTTTTTTACTATCACCTTTTGACTAATTACCCTGCTATTTCATTTTCATTTTACATTAATTTAATATTTTGCAATTTTTTAAGTATTCATGTAGTTTCTTATTTTTTTATCTGATATTAAATTAATTAATCTCTTACTGAAAAATTAAAATACAGCATGGACACTAACTTTAATTGTCAAAATATCTAACTTTAAAAATTAATGTTAATGTAATGTAAATTTAATGTTAATAGTTAAGATATTTCCTATTTAAAAAAATAAACCGAATTTTTTCACAGCATTGCTTTTATGCAGCCAGGAGTTGTTTCCTTTTTCCTACGATAGCTTAAAGAACCAAGTAAAACCCAAAGAATTTTTTGATAGGAAATCTCAGTGATAATTATTACTACATTTCAGTATAAACTGCGTATTTTATGAATTTCAAATTTCTTAAAATAATTAATAATCAAAGATAATTAATAACTCGTGTAATTCCGTAATAAAAACCAAACATCAAAATTTTCTAATGAATTGTTTCTGTTTTTGTTTTTTTTTAACGATTTTGCATTCTATAGTAAACATTCAACAATAATAAATCAGAATAAAATCCATCTTTTTTTTTTTTTTAATTTATTGCTTTGAAATATTTGTGTTCGTATTTTTTTTCTAAAAATTTTTCTCTGGCTTTTTCCAAGAAAAGAAATGAAATTTTAGATGAGTTTCACTTTAAAAAAAACTTTGCGAAAAAAAAAACTATAACGAAAGTTGAAAGAAAATTAAGGAATTTTTTATAAAGTAAACATTTTTATATTCTTTGTTTACAAAAATAATATATTACTTTCACAAAAATATTTTTTTTCCTGTTTGCAGCGCAAGCAATCCTGACCAATGCTATGTGGTTGTACGGGAGAGACACGTGCATTAAGTTTGTACCAAGGACAACTGAAAAGGATTACATCAGGATATTTCCAGGAGAAGGGTAAGTGTAGTCTTTATTCAATTCCTTCTATTAGCTCACACTCTCCTTATATATATATATATATATATATATATCTTGTTCAAATTTTCAATTGTTCATAAGATACTTTATATTCATACACTCGAGTTCAAATACATTTTTCTTCAACTTGTAGTGGATGACACTGGACGTTAATACAGTTTTTTCAAATATTAATTCAATAATTAAATTTAATTCATTAATTTTAGTTTTTTTTAAGATTTAAGTTGCATATACCTACCAATAGATAGAGCTAGATAAACTTAAAAAAATGAATGAAAATTATTTGTGAATTATTAATTCACACTCTCCCTATATATATCTTGTTCAAATTTTCAATCGTTCATGAAATACTTTTTATTCATCCACTCAAGTTCAAATACACTTTTTTTGTAATGGATGACATTGTATGTTAATACAGTTTTTTTAAATATTCCTTCAGGAATTAAATTTAATTGATTAATTAAATTCTTTTTAGATTTGAGTTGCATATATCTACCATCTACTATCTATGTTATATATTAATATATATATAATTAATATAATAACAATATTTAATTAATATTATTATTCATTATATAATAATTTATAGTTTAATTATTAATATTTAAGAACGAAAAAATTCGTTCATTAATATCTTCTGACCAAAAAAAGATTTTTGTGGATTTTAATAGATTACATGACAAGGATTTATAACTCAACAAATTTTAACTGAATTAAAATTAACTTACAGTAAGCTAAATAATTGGATGTCACGGTTCTGCATTTTATGCTGACCTGTCATACACGCCTGGCTTTCATATTTTTTCTAAATTAGCTTATTTTGTTGAGCTATCAGGGATTTAAGATAATGAATGGATATCGATCAGGATGCTTTTATAAGACAAGTACGTATGATTATCGATTTTGGAACTCCTGAATGTGAAGTTTGTTAACAAGATGCATGAGAAAATATTTTGAAATTCTGTTTATTTGGATTTATGGCAATGAATTAAAGAATTGACAATAGTTCATATAAATTAAACATCTATTTTTTAATTATTTTTTCAAACGAATGGTTTTTATTTCTTTGAAGAAATTTGTAATGTTTGTTATAATGTAATTGGGTCAGAGACAAATCAATTAGAGAAGAAATGTTCACTATTTTTAATAAAGGACAATTAATTAATTGTCTTCTGTGTGAATTAAAAGAAGATTGAATCTTATATTTCAACAGACAGATCGCAAAAGAATAGTATTGTTGCATTTGTGTCGCATTTGCCAACAACGAGGAATTACTGAAAATAAGCTTATAATTGTAGGACAAGTATGTATGATTATCGATTTTGGAATTTTTATGCGAATTCGATGTTTGTTATTCAATTTCTTCTATTAGCTCACCCTCTCCCTATATATATCTAGTTCAAATTTTCAATCGTCAATAAAATATTTTTTATTCATCCACTCGAGTTCAAATACATTTTTTTTAACTTGTAGTGGATGACACTGGATGTTAATACAGTTTTTTCAAATATTAATTCAGTAATTAAATTTAATTAATTAATTTTAGTTTTTTTTTTACATTTAAGTTGCATATATCTACAAATAGATGGCGATATAATAATAAAATGAATAATACTTAAAAAAATGAATGAAAATTATTTATAAGGGACTTTCTGCAATAGAGGGAAAAAAAGTAGGATTTGACTTTAAAAGAAAAATTTTTATATTAATTGTTAAGATACATAATCAAGAAAATGTTTTGAGATTCTGTTTATTTGGATTTCTGGTAATGAATTAGGGAAATGGCATTAATTAATATAAATGGAGCATCTGTTTTTTAATTATTTTTTTCAAACAAATGTTTTTCAGTTTTTTAAAAAAATTTTTGAAGAAATTTGGATGTTTTTTACAATGTATTTCAGCCACTGACAAATCAATTAAAGAGAAGGTTTTCACTATTTTTAATAAAGGATTAATTAATTGTCATTTTGGTCTCTACTGCATGAATTAAAAACAGATGAATAGATGATAGGCAGTTCATAAAAGAATGATACTGACATTACAGGAAGTAAGTTCATAAAATACTTTTTATTCCTCCACTCAAGTTCAAATACATTTTTTTTAACTTGTAACGGATGTTACTTGATGTTAATACAATTTTTTCAAATATTAATTCATTCATTAAATTTAATTAAATAATTTTAGGTTTTTTTTTTTTTTTTTTAGATTTAAATTGCCACTATCTACCAATAGATGGCGCCAGATAAATTTTAAAAAATGAATGAAAATTATTTATAAAGGACTTTTTGAAATATAGTGAAGAAAAAGTAGGAATTGACTTTAAAAAAAAAATTTTATATTACTTTTTTCTACATGAATGACGTTTTCCCTCACACAGGTGCTACTCCCACGTGGGCAAAACAGGGGGTGCTCAACCCGTGTCTCTGGGTCAGGGCTGCGGCTTCATGGGCACCGTGATCCACGAACTGGCTCACGCCCTCGGGTTCTTCCACGAGCAGAACAGGTCGGACAGAGACGAGTGGCTCACCATCTTCTGGAAAAACATCAAGGAAGGTAGGCCTTTCTGCTTTTTTTTTTCTCTTATAGACAAGTGTTGCCCTTCTGGAAAATCTATTCTAATATGATTAATTCCTGATTGGCCATAATTCTCAGAAAAGAATTTCTTTTTTTTTTCTTCTACATTTTAAATTAAAGGAAAGTAAAATTTAAGATTTCAAGAATAATGTTTAATCTTAATTTTGAAAAATTGATTCGTTCATAATGTAGAAGTTAAAATTATGTAATTTTTCTTACCTTATAACCTTTTCTTACCTTTTTTACCTTACCTTTGTGATTTATCCAACTCCTGTTGGTGCTGAAAGGTTGAATTATTGGCACTGAATTATTTGAATTATTTATTGTGTACCAGTTATTAAAAGACTGCCACAGATTACTATTATTTTCTGCTAACTACAAGAAAGTATAGAACAAATACACCAACACATTGGAAATCGTCTCGTATAGTATTCATTAGGAGGTTGCTGCAGAATACAACTAATTTCAACAAATTGCAAGAAAGTACAGATACAATACCATTTCAAATTGTCTCGTATAGGATCCTTAAAAGGCTACTGCCGATGACCGCTATTTTCAGCTAACTGTAAAGAAGTATAGAACACCAACTCACTTCAGATCTTAGCAGCTATTAGAAAACTGGTTTCTAGATCAATTGTATGTTGAGAGCTTCGTGAAGGAGGTTTGTATGCAGGACATACAACAATGTCCTAACACTACACCATTGAACCGTTTGGAGGTAACCTTTCAGGTAGAGGTCCTTTTCTACCAGTGTATGGTAGAAAGATATACTTTTAGATGATCCAGTTGGTATGTACATTGTTCCAGAAGGTAGAAGAAGCCATTCCTCATACACTTATTGGTCTTTACTCAGCTGCAATTAATGACTCCTTCATGAGGACATTATTGTGGGCATGAGTCAGCAAGCTCATTCTACGGGCTTAAACCTGATTGAGTGTATATGGGATGCTCTAGGAAGACGTATTTTTACACTCAACCAGTCTCGGGCCACTTTTCAGAGTCTAACTTGATGAAGGTTTGATTGATAAAACAGCATGGTTTGATTCTCCTTGATATTGAAATTACTGAATGCACCAAATGTCACCAGAGGATTCGAATCAAAGCTCGTCTGCCCGCTTCACTGTGCACGTTACGAAATGGGATAAAAACATTTCGCTGATGTTGGGAACTCTCTTCAATATCGGAAAAAAAGTTTTTCACGAAAGCAGAACTCATATTTATTTGAATAAATCGAAATATAAACTTTAAATTGCTCCTACTTTCATCATTTAAAAATTTTCACTTGTAATGATTTCATATTGTAGGACATTATTTCCCATAAAGCACCTTATTTTGCAACAATTCACACTGCTTTTTATTTTTACTAGTTATTGCAGTAGGGGGTGATCGTCTACATATGTAATTATATTGTATATTCAGAGAATATATGCCAACAAACCCCAACCCTACCAACAAAGTGGAGAACTGACATAATTCAATCCAGGCATTGACATTTCGCATTTGTTAATTTTTTTAGCTGAAGAAGGTTTATATTTTTTTTTGTATTTGATTCATTTTTTTATATTTTTCTCACAGTTTTAAATTTTATTTTCTATTTATTTTGTATTTATTGTTTTTATAGTTGTTTCAAATTTCAAGCATAAATTTCGTATCATATGAAAATCAATGGCTTAATTTAATTCCAATAAATCACAATAATGATTTAATCACCGATATTTTAATAGTATATCCTTTTCTGTAGGTATGGAGGATCAATTCATGAAATTGAAACCTAATCAGAATCAGCTGCTGACGCCCTTTGATTACGACTCCATCATGTTGTACGGTTCTTACACCTTCTCCAAGCAGAGAGGCACCCTGATGACCATGGTGGGAAAGGACAACCTCTACCTCAAGGATGTTGTTCGCAAATATAATTTGAGTAAAAGCGACATCATCCGAATTAAGAAGCTGTACAACTGCAAGTGACGAGTGAAACCACCTCTAAATACTTTAAATGTGTCTTTTTTTCTATAATAATATATTTACTACATTATTGATGTTTTATTATTACATGGAAAAGTTATCCCTATATACCACAGTTATCTCCATTTGCTATAAGATAATTGAAATTTTCCCATGGTGTTAGTGTTATACATGTGTATTAATAAATCATTGCCAGATTTCTACACTTCTCTTTATAAAATTTTAGATTTATATGCAAAGATGATAAACGCAACAGCATAAAAGAAATATTTTAGAAAAACATTCAGTGAAGTGGCAATGATTTGGGGTATTATGACTCATGCGGTTGGCTTGATTTTTATCGCCAATTACCAACTTTTCTTCATCCACAACCGCACTTTTTATTCATCCACTCGAGTTCAAATACATTTTTTTTGAATTTGTAGTGGATGACACTGGATGTGAATTCGGTTTTTTCAAATATTCATTCAATGATTAAATTTAATTAATTAATTTTAGTTTTTTGTTAGATTTTAATTGCATATATAAACCAATAGATGGCGCCAGATAAACTTAAAAAAATGAATGAAAATTATTTGTAAAGGACTTTTCTGCAATAGAGTGGGAAAAAAAGTAGGAATTGACTTAAATATTTTTTTTATTTTTTATATTACTTGTTTTTCACACCAAATGATTATTAAACACAACGGTATGGGGCAGAGTGCGACAATTTGGGGCCTGAACTGGTTTATGACGAGTGCCCTTGACACTTTTGTTTGTTTAGCAATAGATTAAAGAACGCTGGTGCTTGGAGGGAACACCTAATCTGTCTACGGGACAAACCTGGGGCACCGAGTTTCAGAGAGGTCGAAGTTCCTAAGTCGTAAATGTGTAAGGTTTAATTATAACCGCGAGAGGTCGCGGTTATAACTGGTAACTGTGACCAGTAACTGGGTCCTTAACTGTGGTCCAGTGTGGTAAGTGGCAGTTGCGGTGAGATCTTGAGACCACGCGGTGGACGCTAAGAGCGTCAGAGCAAAACAGACGGTCAGGGACCGGCTCTTGGCATTTAGATATTAATACTATTGTAGTAGAGGCACAGGGTGCCATGTGCATGTATGTATTGATATTGTAAATAAAATAGATAAATAATTGTGAAGAGAGTATTCCATCCTGACGCAACGAGCTGCTTGTATAGTAGCTAACAAATGTTTAGAAATTCTGCCAAGATATCCATTCATATCTGAAATTAGCGGTTCTTTAGAAATAAGAAGACATCATATTTATTTTTATTTTTTGCTTATTCATTTCTATTCTCTTCAATAATATATAAAAACTATAAAGAAATATAAATTTCTTATTAAATATATATACTACTACCTAAAATTAGTTTGAGAAGAAAATAATAATTTCTTTTCTTTATAATCTATATTATTATCTATTGAAAATTTTAAAAAATCCCTCAAACTTTAATAGCAGTCAATGTTTCTTAAATATTTCATGAATAAAAGAGAATCAATAATAAGCTATTAGTAGCACAACCTAGGCCTTTCATTACGTGCAAGAAACCAATTTAAAAAAATAATATTTTATGTCAGTGGATGATGGGGAAATAAATTACATTTTGCTACTGTATACCCTTTAACTATTTTATAAAATCTAGTTTAAAAAATGTTTAACTAATAGAAGTAGTAATATAGAGTGTAAGGCACTTTTTCTAAAATCAAGCGAGAGAGATTGTTTTATCTTCTTATCAAAAAGGAAAGTTTTATTATTATCTAAGCTATCAAAAATGAGCTAGAACAAATTAACAATCTCTACACCCCTATTTCAGACATGTTATTTATTATAATAGAGGAAGATTAAATGACAGTTTATTATTTTCCTTAATATTTTTTTCCATTTCTATGAATTATTTCTGATATTCTTATTGCAGTAGGCTGTACAAGATCTCTTGCCTGGTAGGAATTTTTTTGCTATTATAATTTCGTAAAACGCAAGTAAGTTATTTTTATTTACAGCAACAAATGTCTCAAAACACTTTTTTTTTAATTTAAGGATTTTAGAAATCATTCAAAATATTTGTTTGATTTAGAGCAATGTCGTTTAAAATTTGATGGTTTCAGCTCATAGCGGCCAAAGCTTCAATACATATTAAACAAATAGGATTTTTACACATCATTACAATTAACATCAGAAAATCAAATGACGAAAAAAAAATCATCAAATTTTTTTTTTGTCGAATTAGCTCCCTTTTCTTCGAAGTACAACCATTCAGCGAGGAATCAGATGCAGTTTCATCAATTTTTTTTTTAATAGTATACACATTCAAAAATTTGCTGAAAATTTCAGGCGCTGGCGTTCCAAAGACAAATTAACCAGAACAGATTAAAAATTTCTACACGCATAATTAAGAAATCTTATTATTTATTATAATAGAGAAATATTAAGTGATAATTTATTAACGCATAAAATTTTATTTTATTTTAAAACGCATAAAATTTTTTTTAAAAAATTCCTGTTATTAATTAAGGCGTTCTTCTAGGAAAATATTAAATTATTTGATTTGTCTTAAAACTGAATTTAATTAAAGCAAACGATTAAAAAAATTTAAATTTTTTTTTTTTTTACATTTAAAATAATTAAAAACACATTTATCTTAAAAACCTATGCACGAATTATTCTTCTCTGAATAAATATTTGCATCAATATATGGAATAAATTGTGTTTGAAAATAATGTATTTTGAATCCTATTATTAGATTTTTAATATTATTATTCTGATTATTGTTTCTTCTTCTTCGTTGGCGCAACAGCACCCATGGTGGGCCAAGGCCGTCTGCATATGTCGAGACAGTGTTTCTATTTTCTACACAGAAAACAAAAGGGTCTCGTAAAGGGGAAAAGGCTAGTTAATTTTATGCCCGTCAAAGAATAAATACTTGTACTATTGTAGCATGTACTGTTTTCAATGTTATTCTGTTATTCCGTGGCAAAGTTTAAAATTCACAGGGCCTTTCAGTTTTTTACGATAAAATATTACATCTCAGAATTTACAATAACGACAATTGTAAAAGTAGAGGTTACAGCAAAATTCATTGATCAAACCTACTTTATATATATATACTACTGTGTCCAAAAAGTAACACCAATTTTCAATTTAAAATTCCCGTGGCTTATGGAATTTCATTTTTTTTTTCTTTTTTCGGTTGCTGGCACTGACCTTGACATCTGTGTGAAATATGAAGTCAAAATATTCATTAGCGTTTGAGTTACGCTTGGCTTTGCGAGACACTAAAACCGATTCCGAGGATTTTTGAAATGTCTGAATTCAATGAGCAAAGAACTGAATTACTTGAACATTAAATTTTGTTTGCGGAAACGTATAGAGTGTTGCAGAAGGCATTCGGTGAACATTCCTATATCGGAAAGAAATGTGTAGAAGTGTAAACTGTTCAAAGAAGGCAGAGAACACGCCGAAGACTAAGAGCCCTCTGGTCGACCCTCAACCTCAACCGACGAAACTCAAGTCGAAAAATTTAAAGATTTGGGGCTTGCAAACCGTCGCTTTGCAATTAGAGACCTTGCTGATAATGTTGGAATTTCAAAAGGATCGGTCAATTCCATTTTGGTCCTCAAACGCGTCAAATCTCGATTGGTGCCGAAAACACTGAATTCGCCAGCTCACACTGCATTGATTCTTCGTGACTTTTTCGTCAAAAATGAAACCCATATCGTTCCACAGCCACTGTATTCTCACCGTGCGACTTCTGGCTATTCCCTAAATTAAAAAGACCACTATGGGGACATCGTCTTGAGACGATTAAAGAGATTCAACATGAATCGGCATGCGCTTTGAAGGTCCTCCCTGCCCATGACTTTTTAGCATGCATTGAGGATTGTAAAAAATGTTGACACAATTGCATTGTGTCCGGAGGGGATTACTTTGAAAGCGATGAAATACATTTGGAAGAATAAATAAAGAGTTTTTGAAAAAAAATAATTGGTTTTATTTTTTGGGCACAGTAGTATGTACAGAGACGGATTTTCCGGATATCCGGATTTTCCTAGGGCCTCAAGATCAAGAGGGGCCTACATTCAAATTGTTAGCAAAATTAGAATTATACTATTCTAAAATCAGTAAACACTAAAACACAATAGAAAATAAGGAGAAATTCTATACATATGACTCATAAGCAAACATAAAAATGTATTGGTTAAGATCAACGCGTTTGGCTCATTAGGTCTATTCATTTGTATATACTAGATTGAACCAACGTACAGTTCACCGATTGCTATGGCAAATATTGACGCGCCTTATGCTACTAAGCTCTGGTTTGTTCTTGCATAAATAAAGTACAGATTGGTGTAGATTGGAACAGACCTTTTGATATTATTAGGAAATAAATTTATCTGAAATGAATTTGCTTTAATCTTCAATGTATTGAATATATTTTTTTTTAATTTGATAGAAAATGTGATAATTTTTATTGCATATTTTATTTTCGTAGTCAAAGATTTTTATTATTTGAACTTTGTTTCTTTGTAAATGTTGTGTGTCATGTTTGATTAGTTATTGTTACAAGTACTAAATAGGGTGCTGAGAATAAATGTTCAAATAAGTGTTCTCGACTTTAACATTTTTTTTATATAGATTAGTGCCCATCACAACATGTTTCATTTACCATATTGATACACATCACAGTTCTGATGTATTTTATTATCTCTCATGTAATTTACAGACTTAAAAACGGATGGTGAAAGGGCCTCATAAGTGGAATAGCCTAGGGCCTCCTTTCATCTAAATTCGGCCCTGAGTATGTATATATATATATCGATCTCGGTGAAAGAGTGTTTTTACTACTGAATAGAGGAAGTCTGTGAGAGCATGCTGCTCTTTGTAAGGGAAATAATGTAAAACTTGAGCAAAAAGAATGATATATTATTAAAAATATGGGAAATATTGAGTGGTATAGCATTCGTTTCTCACGAGAAGAGTTTTGACATTTCTTTCCCAGGAGAGGTTAATGCATGTGATTTGATAAATATATAATAAACCCATCACTCACATTTGACAGTAAACGAGCTTTATTGTGGTAGTTATATTACATGCAAATAGTGTTTTGTACTAATGAGAACAACCTGTCACTCAAATCTGACAGCAGATATTTGGTATCATATATAATGAGGAAATTAGCGATTGTCACAGGTCGTTTAAAATAAATACCTTTTCACAGGTCGAAACAATTATAGATTGAATATCAACTAATTGATATACCATGAGTTCTTCCATCATGATGGGCGATAGACCACGAGTTGAGAAATGTCTAATCCAATGAGAAGTGAGGGAATGTTTTAAAAGGAGATTTTTGGTGAAGAAGGGTGAGATTTCTGTGACGCTTATATCAATAATTTTCATTTTTTGTAAACAGAGTTCTCTCTCTCTCTCTCTCTCTATATATATATATAAGGTTACGAGTTACAGTGGAAAAATTATTTATTTAACAATTTAAAGTTTGATGTTTTTAATAGTTATTGTTCTGTCGATTGCTGTATGACCTGGAATTTTTCAGTTTTACTGAAATCTTTTGAAAGAAATTGTGACTCACACTTTATAAAGCACTGATATAAAGCAGCATTTACAAATAAGTAAATAAATTACAAAATGTGGATCATTGGCATTTGTTAAGTTGCATAAAACGAGAAAATTTTCTAGGAAAGACGATATAGTACTACTTTTCATGTATTTATGGATATTTAGAATATATTCTTGTCTACAAAAGCATTTTAATATTATACCATACTAAAAAAGGAAAGCTTAAATTTCTCCTTAATAAAAAAAGTTTATTAATTTTTTTAAATTTATTTCACAAGATGAAGAAATTCTACACTATGTTCAATTAAAACTTGAAGTTTATTGTTTTCTAAACTGATTCGAATATAACTTTTAAAGTTACCACATTATATAGGATTGTAAAACGCAACGAATATTTTATATTTATGCTAAAACGTGGCTAAATGTTTTGGATAAAGTCTCGATCTCGGTGTTTTCATGTAAAATTTTGTCCTTTGTAAATTACTTAGAAGGGGAGTCTTTCCCCGAATCCATAATTATATGTCTTTATATGTGTTAAATATTGTATGTCTCTAATTGTATGTGCATGGTGTAGGGGCGTGTGACAATAAATCTATGACTTCTCAAACCTATGCCTCAAGTATCTCCACCCAAACACACCCAATTAGGTTGCCCAACCTGCACATTACAAGATATTTATAAAATATAATCCTATATAAACACTCATATATAATCAATTGTGTGCCAGGGTAATATATAGCAGTGAATTATCATTTAATTATAATAAATCTTTTAAAATTTATTATCAATTTTATTACATAAAATATAAAATAATTACTAATAAATAAAACTAAGTTAACTTTCTATTTACTTTTTTTTATAAAGAAAGTACGATGTTTATTTATATTAGGAAGAATGAAAAATATGGTGCATTATTTATAAAACTAAAAAAATGCGTTGTCAGAGGCTTTGGTTTTTTAATTCTATTTAGTATATTATTTTCTAGACAGTGATTGCTTTTTAATTTATTGTAAAATAACGGATTAATTTTTATTATTTTCAATTTATGAAAATCCATTCAATTAATTTTAGTATTTTTCGGTTAGTTATAAATTTTTATGCTTCCTCAAATTTAATGAAACACTTTGCATTGTATTTTTTATATTGTGAAATAAATTGGGTAAAAAGAAATTTACATAATTGTTTACATAAATTCTGTTAACAATAGTGATGATATAAATAGTAACCGGTAAATTTATTCAATAAGGAACCCAGTTCAGGAGAAATAATTTTTTATCTAGGAAAATATTTTTAAAAAATATTAGAAAATAAATAAATAAAATATTTAGTACTTGTTTATAATATAATTTCTATTAATTATTATATAAATAAATAAAATACTCATGTGAGCTGTCGCCTTCATGCACCGTTGATCGACAGATGGTGCTGCTCTTTACCCAGAATTCCTTATTCGTTCTATTAGAATAATTTTAGTATCAGAATATTCTAACTGTACTTACTGCCTATAACAGCACAAAATTATTATGAATTAAAGCATATAGAGTTCAATTATTAACTCAGAAATAATTTAACTAACTTTTGAGTTTAATTTAATCGATTGGAAGGTCATCATAAATGTTCATGGTATCGGAAAACAGCCCATAAGTTTCCAAACTAAACTAGTTGAAATTTAATTTGAAAAGTGCATAAAAAGGGATTGGAATATGATTTCTTTAAATAAATTTCGCTAAATGTTTGAGAAATTCTTAAGTGCTAATTAAAAATTGGAAAACTCAGCATTCTAACGTGTGTTAGGCCTCGTCTACTAAAATTTTGTAAAGTTTTGTTTGATTTTCTTATAGACAATCATTTTGAATTAAAATGTGTAATACTCAAATACTACACTTTATATTCAGACAATAGTTATTGAAGAATTGAAAATTCGATTTAATTTTTTAATTATTCCTAACAAAATATGTACATAAATTTAAAACGAATGTTAATTTTTCAGAAAAAAAAATTATTCATAATTAATAAATAAACATATAACTTTATAATTATCATATATTTTTTTAAGTTAATGAAAAAAAGTTAAATATTTGGTTAAAGTACTCTTTTTTAAATTTCTAACTTTTAATATTTTATCTTATGACTCATTATACACATAAGTATAAAATATATGCACAATACTGTTAAAACTCCAACTCAGTTAATACAAAGAGTATGTAAATCACGTGCTTTGTAGAAGATCAATATTTACAGTTACTATCTAAATTTAATTGCTGTAAAAATTATAATTATTCTAAATTATTATAATTTACTCTTAATGAAATTACTCTCAATGAAAAGTAAATTACTCTTCAAAAAGAGTTATTTATTTTTTTAAATTTTAAGCTAATATTAAAATTTTGTTGGGACATTTGCGAAGGTAATAAAATAAAGCATTTTATTGTATTCAAAAATTTAAAAAAATTTAATGCCAGTTCATTTTTGTAAGAAGTGATCATTTTTGTCTATGAATATTATAGAAATTAAAGAGAAAATTGTTTTGTTTTGTTTTTCAGATGAAAATAATTAGTATGTTTTACATATAAAGTTACTTAATTTATTATAACAAAAATAAGATGTTTTTGTTGAAATATTGTACAGTATTTTCTAGTTTTAATTTTAAATTGAAAATGCTAAAATTAATTAAAAATTCATATATATTTTAAAATATATTTCTACAACAATAATCTAATCCATAATTAACCAATCCAATAATTAAAGTTTACAAAAAAATTCCAAATCTTTTTGTAAGTTGACTTAAAGTATATTTCTGAAATTTTATTCCTTAAAATTCCTGTTTGTTTTCAACTAAAAATATTTAAGATCAGCCGTACTTTGAAAACTGTACTTAGAAAATTGTAACTAAAGTTGAAAACAAAATAAGACTTTATCATAAAGTTAAAATTGAATTTTTACTTCCTACTAAGAAAAAAAAATTAAGCATTACTTCCACAAAAACAACTTATTTGTAGCCCAAGGATTCCCAGCCAATGCCACGTGGAGGCACTTGCATTAAAGTTTGTATGTACAAAGTTTAATTAAGTTTGTAGGGACAATTGAAAAGGATTAAGCGAGGATATTTCAAGGACAAGGGTATCAACATACTTTATTATTAAAAATAATTCAAGTTGCTTGTTAGGAAATTGACTGGGCTTGAGATTATAATTAAGTGGAACTTCTAGTACCTCATAGGCGAAATAATATATTTTATATTACGTAATGTAAGTCTATTTTCTAAATTTAAAATTTTATAAACATTTGTTTCTGATATTTTTATTCATATATTATGCTTAGGATTGAATTGTCAACATAAAGAGTATAATATGTACATCCTTCTTAGAATAAGTTTCCAAAACACAGATTTTCTCTCTCTCTATATATATATATATATATACCACTGGTTTCGAGTTCGAATCCCGGCGGTACTATGGATGCTTGTAGTGGTGTGGTTCGGAATCTACTTTAAACGATAGGTCTGATATGGATGGATAGAGATGATATGGATGTAGAGCGTTGGACGTCGGACTGACAATTTTACTTCGTTAAAAGAAAACATCTCCTGTCTCAAAATCTGCCATGACGGATCTTTACACATCTCTATAGGAATTTTTAACAAAATTATATAATCTTGTTTAAAGCTAACGAGAATAAAAAAAATATGATGTTCACCAACTAATTCCAAAACGTGTTTCTCAGTGTAAGGCTATGTGAAAATTGTATGAAAATTATTTCGCATCCTAAAAAAGAAAGTATGTCACTATAATTGACGAGGATAGGACATATTCTTTGAATTGCATCAGAAAATTTTTTATTTACTACTGAAAAGGAGTAGAAAAACACCTAAAATTTTGGTTCAGAATCTCACAAGGAAAGTTTTGCTGAAGGTTTTATAATTATTGTTGGATTCTTCCCACAATGGAGAACTTAAAATAATGAAAGTAGAAATAAATGTCAAAATTAACTCGGATTACTCCCAGAAATATGTTTTAACACCTACTTTTGAGGAAGACATTCCATTGCCCAAACATTTTTCACTGTGATAGGTATCAGAATAAAGTCCTCTAAAACCACTTCTCTATATTTGGAAAAAATCAGAAATGAAACCAGAATTGGGGGTGTTTCATTTAAATGCATCCCACGCAAGCCCTCCCGGCGTGTCTGTTATGGATTACAGTGCATTTGTGCTTTTAGAGCAAGCTCTGTATGAAAACGCATTAAATGGACTTCAGAAGATTGTGCTGGAGGCGTGGAACAAAGTGAACCTTGATATTTTGAGAAAAGGACTATCAGACTGAGCATGCCGGAAAATAAAATTCTTATCTTTGTTCATGTATATACTTTTATAATTCAGTAATTTAAAATACGAGAAAAAAAATACATTTATATTTTACGTTCCACCGGCCTGAATGGCCGAGGGGCTAGCGCTCTGGCACTCGGTACCACGGGTTTTGGGTTCGAGCCCCGGCGGTACCATGGATGTGTGTAGTGGTTCGGAATCCGCTTTAAACCGTAGCTCCCGGTCTAATAGAAACGCAGAGCGTTGCGGAGGCATTCTTACTCAGCGTCCGTCGCTTATCTTCAAGTTACACGTGCCCCTTGGGTAATGCAAACTGAGTAACGTTTGTGCAGCGCTTGCCATAAGGCATCCAAGACAGCTGTCTGAGTGTTTGAAAGCTGCATTAGAAAAAAAATATATACATACTTAAGTACTTATACTTACTTATATATATTCGTAAGTATACTTAAATCCTTATTTTATTAGTACTTAATATGTAGTATATGTTATATAGTACCCAATAATTAAGCTTTTTTTTATTTTCTGAAAATTGCCTTTCCTACAACCAAATCTTTCATAATTTTGTGCTGTTTCATTTCTAAGATTCTTTTTCGCGATGAAAGTCCGAAATAGAAGGACACAAATATCAGTTTTGTATTTTTGCTCCTTTCCACTAAAACATGCTTTTGATAGATCTCTTATGACGCTCTTGACAACTTTTTTGGTACAAATAAATTAAATTGTTTAAAATAAGGTTTCAATGGTGATGAACAGAAAATAAAATTATGATGTAACGATTCATTAAAAAAATTTCTCAAGTAGTATAATGTATTTATAAAAATCCATGTTACAGAAGAATAAAACATCAATTTAAAAAAAAAACTATAACTAGCATAGAAAATTTGTTATATATATTTTCTATACTATTTATAAGTATACTTTAAAAAATTCTTTTAATTTGGAGAATACAGGGTACCTTTCTTAGCTCTATGGCTCACGGGGACCCAGGTTTCAGGTTCGAGTCCCCGTGGTGCCATGGATACTTGTAGTGACTCGTAATCCACTTTAAACTGTAGGTCTCGCTCTAAGACAACAATAAAGCGTTGGGCGTAGGGATGACAACCCTACCCTTTAAAAATCCTACCCTTTTATCATCTCCTGTCTCAAAATCTGCCAGTAGGTAGACGGCCTTGGCCAACCATGGGCTGTACGCCAGGGAGTCAGGTTAGGTAGTTAACAGGTGGGCTGAAAATTCCATAGGCTGACACATAGATGGCTCTACTAATATTAAATCCATAGGATTTTTAGTTAGCCCTAATCTTCAAAAGACACGTGTATAAATTTGACAGCTGTTGCACTATTAGTATGTGAGTTATAGCATTTTTAGTGAAACAACTTTTGTTAGTTTGAAAAAGTGGATAAAAAGGAATTTTCGTGTGTTAATAAAGCATTGCTTTTTGGCGAAAAAAAATACTATTGAAGCCAAGGATTGGCTTGATAAACATTATTCGGACTTTGCACCAGGAAAATCAACCGTAGAGAAGTGGTTTGCTAGATTTAAACGAGGCGAAATGAGCACCGAGGACAATGCATGCAGTGGACGCCCCAAAGAAGCTGTTACCGACGAGAACATCCAAAAAGTCCACAAAATAATTTCTGATAACCGTAAAGTGAAGTTGATTGAGAGACCCTAAAGATATCAAAGGAACGTGTTGGACATGTCGTGAATGAATATTTGGATATGCGAAAGCAAAAGTTGGTTAAGCGAAAGTTATATCAAAGTTGGTGCCTGTGAATAGTACTTTCCTTAAGCCCTTTTAGAATATATTCCTTATGAGGAAATATTTGTTAGCCACTTCACGTAGTCATTTTCCCACATTCAGTTGAGAAAGATCAGATTCGGGACTTGGGGATCCATTAAATATAAATTACATTGTGTTATATGAAATTTGAATAAATTTTAACATTTGATAAAAGAAAATTAGGTTAAAAAATATGTAACTCATAAAAGTCTCTTATTATAGGGTTGAAAACATTTTTTTCCTGAAATCAAATTTCGAAAAGGATAGTACTTTCTAAATGATGCTATTACTTAAACTACCTAAATGCATTTATGTCGTAATAAATATCTCATTTTTCTTATTTTTTATTATAATAGAGGAAAATTAAGTATTGAATATATATATATATTACTTTCTTATATTTATTTCAATCTAATTACTATTTATTAGAGTGTTAACTTTGTAAATATCCTTCACTCATTTTATTCCCATATTTTTTTCAATTATTTGTTTCGTAATGTAAGCTATAATAATTGTTAAGAAACTTGTACCCTTCATTTTAACCAATACAATCTCTTCTAGAATAAGCTATCAAGCAGTTTTAAGCTTAATTACAATTTGTCATTATTCTGGGAAATACGCTTTCTTTTAATCATTCTTTTATTATGAATAGTTTTTTCTATAAAATATTAATTATTTCATATTAAACGTTTATAAATTATATAAAATATTATTAGTTAATGTTTTCTATACAACATTAAATATAAATTTTGTCTATAAAATATAAGTTACATTTTTTTATGTGTCTTTATTATAAGAAATCATAAAATTAAGAGATTTACTATAATCGAGAAACTTCTAAAAGTTGTACGATTTCAGAAGAATTTTCGAACTATTAAAATTTTGAAGAATAAATTTTCTCTACAATTTAAAAAATAATGGATGATACAGTGTTTTAATTTACAGCATGACAGAGTTTTTCCTATTGTAGAAAGGAGCCTTATTTAGAAATCATATTTCAATCGTGACTTCTACTGAAACAATATGAATTTTGTGGTAATTTCAAAATTTCAATTACAGCTCTGTAAACCTGGAAAGAGCATTAGGTTGCAGAAAGGTGGGTGGAAGCTGAAAGGGTCTAATAATAGTTCTGGCTTCATCTGGGGCTAGAATTGCACAATTAATTTCACAGTAAATGGTAATGTATTGAATTATAGCAAATCCTATTACTTTGAGAATCAGTGTTTCATGTACGATGTAAAGGAAACATTTAAACTGTTTAATTAAGGGGTCATAGTATGTCACCTAGAAAGAAATTTTTAAATAATTTAGATTTTTTAAAATATTTTAAAACTATCTTTATTTAAATAGGTCAAAACGTACAGTTACAATATTAAAAAAAAATCAAGATTATTGATTTAAAAACAGTCAAGTTTGTCAAAGATTACTGAATGTGCCTTTTAATTTTTCAATATAATTTTCTCAGTCTCTGGTTTTTACATTTTCCAACAAGATTATTTAAAAAGTTATCATTGTAAAGTTAATAAAGATAAATAAACAGAAGATTCAATGAAAAATCTTCTGTTTATTTATCTTTATTCTGTTACCCTCATGTTTGTTAATAGGATCAATATGTTTTAATATATCGTAGGATAAATATTAAACAAAATTATACAATTTCCATTTTTTAGAACTTTTTTGTTTCTAAAAAAAATTAAATATTGAATATGTTTAAAATTTGAAATTTTCAGAATATAATTTAACCTATACTATGGTTTAACTTCTGTTCGAGATATATAATTTAAGTTGTATATTTTATACTCCGAAAGTTACCTTGTTGCCAATTTCGTTGATTTTTTTAAAAAAATTTGTGTATCGATTTTATGTCATTTTAAATAATATATTAATTGAATTACAAAAATAAAACCAATTTCTTAAATATTAAAATTCATTACAACACATAAAACTTCTCTGGAAAAGGAGTAAAACTTTATGTTTTATGATCATAAAAAAAAATTTTAAAATTCTCCATGCAAACCAGCAAAGTATTATGTCACATAAGTAAAGATTTGGAGGATCTTAAAAGTGTTTTGTGTTTTATGTGTTTTGAAATATATTATTAAAAATAACAAAACCTTTATTCATTTCAAATATCGAAATTTTTTATTACATATCATAATGAGATATTATAATGACAATACTACGAACAGACCATTTAATATGACACAGTGTGTAATTCTTATGGCAGTGGACATATTAGAGATGCAATACAAAAGCAACACAACCAAACTTCGCTTACATCTACCTTCACCTGTCACTCCATTAACGAGATTGCTTCTTCTCACTGCATTTTTCTTTACAGCTTTTTATTTCAAATTTCAATGAATATAGATTTGAACTTCTTAAAAAAATAATTCTTTCCTGAGGAAAGATAAATATATTTTTTATGTATTATACATATGAATACAAGATTTGCTTAATTTTTTACTGGAAAATATTTTAAACAATCCAATCATCAAATGCTTAAGCAATCTTGAATTCTTAATTGGAAATATTTTGCCTTTTGTGATATTTTTCACAGGCAATGACAACATTTTTCACATACAAATATATGCGAAAATATTAATATTTATTCATGACTTAATTAAAATACCTATTCCACACAAAATCACTTTCATCTAGTATCATACATTTGAAAATATTTCTTATATTATGGCAAAGATTTCTAAATATTTCCTACTTAAACTCTCAATCTATTTATGCCTTGATGAACAAATATTGCAATTATTTCTCTTTTCACTGTAAGTAATAAAGCTGACAATTATTAAATTATTATTATTTTAATGAATGCCAGTGGATGTGTTTAATACTTTATTTAAATGCATTATAAGAGTGGCAATTCAATAGCATAAAAACATCATCAACACAGTAAATAAATAAAAGACACGTAATAAACAATACAAAACATTGCAACATATTTATGATAAAATTCAAAAGTAGTTATAATTATAACTTAAACCGTCTATAAATATAAGAATTAAAACAATGAAAATAAAGATAACTATGCATAAGAAATTCACTCTAAATAATTGATTAAAAAAAAATATCAAAAGTTTAATTTAAAATTTTTGATTAAGAAAATCCAGTTTTTTTTATTGTTTTGAAATACTAGTAATTATAAAAGGATCATCAGGTTTGAAGTGATATTTGTTACAAATATGAAAATGATTAATACCTCATAAATAAGGTGAAAATTTCAATTATTTATTCCAACCGGATGTTGTTATGAAACATAACACGTGATCGCATTTCTTGTCGAGATCTGAAGGTAGATTTTCACTGGATACTAAACTATCAATGAGAACTCTAACCAATCGAAAGTCTGATCTGCCCACTCAGGTTTCTGAATAGCTGGCTTTTCATTGTGTGTGATTTTAATATCAAGTGGCAACCCATCTTGACTATGAAGAATCGGTCTAAAATTTGTTTGAATAAAAAAATCCAAATCACAACTATTTAAACAGAGAAGCATGTGTGTTCTGTATAAATATGGATTTTACTTCAGGTATCAATCTATGGGACAGAACACCAACCAATCCAAAAGTTGGAATGAGCAAGAGATGGTGTTTGCTTTTGATTGGCTAGTGTTCTGTGACGTGATGTTTTAGCATTCAGCGGAAATCTACCTTAACTTGGTTGCGAGCCGCACAGAAAAATAATTCTCAGAAATTTTTATCTACTCTATACACTCAAACCTATTATTCCATTGTGAATAGTAATCGCACAAAAACTAGTTAGTGTAAGCTTTATTTTTATTAGTTTCCATTCATATCAAGTTTTTATACACATTTTTTTCCGTATACCATATAAAAAAATTAAACCAAAAAGAATGCAGAAAAATAAGTTTCAGTGCATAACTTTTTCTATATATATATTATATATTAATAATGCAATGTATTAAACAAATTAGAAAAATCGATGTGAGATAAATTAATTTAATAATTAGGGGTTTTGCAGTAACCAAGCTCAAAAGTAATCAGCTAAATGGTTTTATTCGTCCAGTTTTTTTTTATATATATTTCTGCCTAAATGCGTCTGTTTACAAATACAAGCTAATCCCTCCATTTTATTGTATTATTTAGCAACAACTCCATCTGTTATGTGTGGTGTAATTTTAAAATGGAAAATCTTTCTGGTGATAAATGTAGTACAGATAAAACTACATAGATAAGGATCCAGGATAGTACTTTAACGAAGGATAACAAAATAGAGGATACTAAACAAAACTTTTTTTCTAATTTTTATCTGTTCCTTTTTTATTGAACTTAATCTGGCCCATGATCTCTGTTTTAATTTTTCATCGAAGTCTAACAATCTCCCAAAAAATTTATATGAAAACGTGGCCAAACTGTTAACAAGTATTATAAAAAAAAAAAAAAAATTTAAGTCAATTCCTACTTTTTTTTCACTCTATTGGAGAAAGTCCTTTAAAAATATTTTTTTTAAGTTTATCTGGCACCCTCTATTGGTAGATAAAAAAATCTTAAATCTAAAAAAAAACTAAAATGAATTAATTACATTTAATTATTGAATTAATATTTGAAAAAACTGCATTAACATCCAGTGTCATCCACTACAAGTTCAAGAAAAATGTGCTTGAAGTTGGTGGGATGAAGGAAAAGTATTTTATGAACGATTGAAAATTTGAACAAGATATATATAGGGAGAGTGTGAGTTAATAATTGGAAAAAAGCAACACTGGGTACGACTTAGTGCAAATGATTACAAATTGACCAAATTAAGCGTTTTGTGTATTAGAATGTGCTAAAATTTTCCCGTTAATTAAATGAATGTTACCGACAATGTTAAATGAATTTAGAGATCTTATTACCATTACTTTAGTGAACAACTACACGGACATACACTATCTGGAAGAAAGTGACGGGACACCCCTCGAAAAGTAGAAAAGCCGACAATACAGCTGGCGCATGCGCAATAATAGGTATCACGTGTCAGCCATATCTTATAAATACTCTGTGGAGTCGGCTAGAGTTGTTTTTTGTCAAGATGCCGCCACGGTAAGTGTTGTCTGAGTTCGAGAAAGGTGTGTTGGTTGGATTGCATCTTGCCAAGGTGTCAATTAGGGAGATATCCCGTCTCCGTAACTGCTCAAAATCAACTGTAGCCCGTGTTGTGTGCCGCTACAAGATTGAGGGACACTGTCAGAACAAACCCCGAAGTGGACGACCTACAGTTCTCACCAGCAGGGACCGGCGGGTGCTCGGCAGGGAGATTCGAAGTAACCGTCAAACATCCATGGATAACATCGCTAATGAGTTTAGACAAGTCACAGGTGTGGCCGTTTCAACCAAGACTCTTCGTATCGAGGCCCATAAGTTAGGTTACACTGGACGTTCGGCGGCCCATAAGCCTTTGATTACGAAAAACCAACAAGAAAGCGCGCCTTCGATGGGCCAAAGACCACCGTAAATGGGCTCTGGATGACTGGAAACGCGTCCTTTGGAGTGACGAGTCACGATTTACCCTTTTCCGTTCCGATGGACGTGTTTGGGTATGGCGTTTACCAGGAGAACGCCTTTTCCCCGAGTGTGTCGTCCCAACTGTAAAGTTTGGTGGAGGAGGATTGATGGTATGGGCCTGTTTCTCCTGGTATGCGGCTGGCCCACTGGTGAAGGTTGATGGTGCGATGAATGCCGATAGATACTGTGATATTCTTGACAATCATGTCCTTCCTTGTGGGCAACGTACGGTATGGATGATTGCTGGTATCAAAACGACAGCGCAACATGCTATGTTGCAAGGAGGACTCTTGATTTGTATGGGAACAGCAACGTTAAACGCATGGAGTGGCCGGCGCAGAGCCCCGATCTTAACCCAATTGAGCATCTCTGGGACGAATTGGACCGTCGGTGAGGGCCTGCACCCCACTCCCCAAAAGCAAGCCTGAACTATGGAATTTCCTGTTAAATATTTAGAAGGAAATTCCTCTTGCCACTATGGCTAATTTTGTGGAAAGCATGCCCAGAAGGGTTGCAGCTGTGATCGCAGCCAAAAGAGGCCCTACCTCCTATTAATTTTAGTAAATATGGGTTTATGTCGTTATAGTGTCGTGTCCCGTCACTTTCTTCCACATCGTGTACTTCAACGTGATTTGGCCATAAAGAAGGTAATATAACTGAGTGCTCATTGGTGTTGACAGTTTGAGGTAAACATACTACTCGCGTGACTTTTAGAGTGACTTCTTAACAGATCTACATAAATACGTGCATGGGAAAAAAGCCAAGCGGCGATAAAGCGCCAACTGTTGTACGGAAAGGACAGGAAATGTTTGCCTCTACTGTCTGTTCCTTTTGAATAGGAGGACGCACTCTATTTTATTGCTACTCTATGGATTGGGCAAAGTTCGATTACTGCAGAAACGTGAATCGGGTGTCAAAATGGAAACATGAGAACCTTTACAACGGTTAGAATGAAAACTTGAAATTTTTTCCTATTCGAATAAAATAGTGTTCATCCGATAGTATTTTTGTTTTCATATTTGTAATTTCTAGAAAACCGATTACTCATTTGCAAGTATCCTTTAACATGTGCTAAATGGATACTTAATTAAATGACGTCAGTTTCTATATATAATATTTTAAACAAGACGGATATTTATTGAAATTCATGTAACACAAATTATAATATGAAGAGCTCAAGAGGCAAGCAATGATTTAAGCATCTTAAAAAATAGAATGAGCACCCATATATACGACGATGTTGTCATTAATTACCTAAACATCTATCTTCATGCATTCGCATACAACCTATTAACAAACTCCGCTATTGACTTTTAATTGAAAAAAATTTAAACAATAGATATCCATAAAAAAAATTTACCTACAATAATTTTTATGATTGATAATTACTGTTCCGTCAGAAGTTCTTTCACATGAAATTGTTAAGCCAAATGAAAATCCTTTTCTTTAAGTCTTTTTTTCTTAGTCATTTCTTCAAGTCTTTTTTGTTTTAAGTGTCTTTTGAAGTCTTTTTTTTTTAAGTTCGTATTTTCAAAAGCTTATATTTGCAATTTATAAACTTCTGAATGTACTAAATTATTTTTAATTTAAAAAAAAAAGGGAAATTATTTATAAAGTATTAATTTTTATACAGAAAACGTTATAGAAACTCGTATTTTACACACAATTCGATTTTACGTCAGCAGTATATTCTATCAGAACAGCTTTCTTTCCGTCTTCACATTTCTTTAATATATGTGGAGTGATGAGATATTTTTATCAAAAGATTATTTCTGATATTTCCTTTTTTTTCATCATAGTTGAGAAAAATAAATCGAATTTATATCAAATTTACTAAAATTCCTTTAAATGAATCACTTTATCTAATCTAATCATCTTTTAATTTTTAAAATAAAAAAAAATGAAAAGATGATCAAATTAGAATCAAAAATCCGAATTATATTTAAATATAAATAGGTTGGTCTTATTTATTACAGATAAAAATGTTTCTGTTTTTATCGTAATAGATTTTGATGGTGGATAAAAGAGGATCAACTTTCTATATTAACAGATTAAATACATTTTTTTTTTACATAATGATAGAATAAAATTAATTTAAATTGTAGTTGGGGTAAATTGGGATATATTTATCGTGAAATTTACAATTTTATTCCAATATATATATCTTAATTAATCATCTGAGTTTTAAGATACATATTTCTCCATATTCAAGACTTGCAAATATGTAATATATAAGGTTATTTGCCATATATAACAGATTCAACTCGATTTTCAAGGAATCAACTTGTAATTTTTTTAAGATAATTTGCTTTCAATATAAACAGATTAAATTCATTTTTTTTTTTTTAAAAATGAGAGAATGAAATTAATTTAGATTGTTGTTGTGGTAAATTGTGATGATACATTTACCATGAAATTGATAATTTTAATCCAATAACTATCTTAATGGACCATCTGAATTTTAAGATACATATTTCTCCATATTCAAGACCTGCAAATATGTAACATATCAGATTATTTGCCGTGTATAACAGATTCAACTCTTTCAAGGGAATCAACTTGTCATTTTTTTTAACAGATTAAATTCATTTTTTTAATATAATGAGAAAATGAAATTAATTTAGATTGTTTTGGGGTTAAATTGTGATACATTTATCACGAAATTTATAATTTTAATCCAATATCTATCTTACCATTAATTAATTCAAAGATAGCTATTGGATTAAAATTAATATCCAATCTAAATTAAATCCATTATCTATCTTAATCTTAATATAATTAATTTTAAAATATATATTTCTCCATATTCAAGACTTGCAAATATGTAATATATAAGGATTACAGATATATAGATTCAACTCGATTTTCAAGGAATCAACTTGTTATTTTTTTAAGATGATCTACTTTCAATAATAATAAATTGAATTCATTTTTTTTTATATAATGAGAGAATGAAATTAATTTAGATTGTTGTTGTGGTAAATTGTGATACATTTACCATGTAATTTATAATTTTAATCCAATAACTATCTTAATGGACCATCTGAATTTTAAGATACATATTTCTTCATATTCAAGAGCTGCAAATATGTAACATATCAGATTATTTGCCGTGTATAACAGATTCAACTCGATTTTCAAGGGAATCAACTTGTCATTTTTTTAACAGAGTAAATTCATTTTTTTTTTATATAATGAGAAATGAAATTAATTTAGATTGTTTTGGAGATAAATTTCAGATGCATTTATCACGAAATTTATAATTTTAATCCAATATCTTAACATTAATTTTAATCCAATCTTAACATTGATTAATTCAAAGATAGCTATTGGATTCAAATTAATGTCCATTCTAAATTAAATCCATTATCTATCTTAATCTTAATATAATTAATTTTAAAATATACATTTCTCCATACTCAACACTTGCAAATGTATAATATACAAAGTCCAATCACATGAATGTGACCACCACCTACTTTCGACATCAACGTGAAATAACCCATCACAAAAGGCAGGTGGCAGCACATTGCAGTGGAGTCTATGTAAAGAATTCCACTTAATACCACTTAAATACAGCTTAATACCACATTCCACACTCCACTTAAAGCCAGAATATACAAGAGTGTATATTCTGGCTTTTGACAGGTGGTCACATTAATGTGACTGGACTGTGTATAAGATTATGTGCCATGTATAACACATTCAACTCGATTTTCAAGGGAATCAACTTGTTATTTTTCTGACCAGTACTTTTGGCGCCTTAAACAAAGTACCATTTTTTTACACGAATCCCTACACTTGAATTTCAAAACACTTATTTAGTTCGCAATCCAAGCGCTGTCGGTTCACATGGGGGCCCACGAGAACCAGTATATGAGGTTGAAGATGATGAAAGCACAGGGAAACAAGCATCTGCAGACCCGGTCTATGGACTTGGCATTCTGTTCTGTGAGTTTGGAGTACAGGGTGCAGCACTCCTCGGGGGGTGGCGTGAAATCGTCTGCCGGACAATCCCCCACGCTGTCGCCAAACTGTCGAATAAGAGGTCCATTGGTGTAGGATGCTGATACTTTGTGTGTGGCGGAAGGTTGCCTCACGACCTGCGAAGAAATATAAATCATATTTTAATTATCAGATTTTCGTCTTTGTTATTGTGATGTGTAAAACTTTTTAATCCATACAATGATCTTAGCTATATAAAATATTTGTCTCAAGTGCAGAACATTCGTCTGTAACTATTAGCTCATATTGGCGGAAGGTACACTGCTACTACACCACACCACATCATTGAGGCTAGAGCTAAGTTTCCAATATATAGCCTGAGAATGATGTGGGGGAGAGAAGTCTGGCAGGTCTCCGTGACGCTCTTGCAGTCATATGAGACCGGGATCATATGACTGCTTAAGTGGACGCATAAAGGGGATTCCGAACCACTACAAACATCTATGGCACAAAGCACCTTAGCGCTAGACACTCGGTCATTCAGGCCACAAGGCGAAAGGTACAGCGGATTCAGAGATAGCCATATATATATATATTTTGTTGAACTATTCGAACTTTTGTTTAATTTGTTCTACTATGTATCCCAAAACTCCTCACATCACCATTGTCTTTAGGGAAGACTTTTAGCGGAAACTGACCCATTTTTGTGTGTTGTATATTAGAAAAACCCGTAAATATACACCAGGCAGTCTGACTGTTGAATGCTAACACATTGTCACAATTGCCATTAAATAACCTCCTTTCTGAAAGCGGTGAGTGTAACGTACACTGCAAAGGGTATCGAACTGGGATCATTCTGAACGCTACCTATGCATCCTACTAATTGACCCCGTGTCCGACAGATAATTACATTGGGATAAAAGTTTCGATGTCTTGTTCTTGTTGGATCAATGATGAATTTTCTTTTAGTTTAAAATATTAATTTTTTATAATATAATAAAGAAAAGTTTTTTTAAGTGAATTCGCTTAGTGTTAAAAAGGTGTCATTAAAAGCCCTCTCTGTCAACAATACATTAGAAAATATTAAGAAGGAGACCTAATACAAACAGTATTCAAAAAATACCATTCTATATTTACCTATAAATCTAACAAAAAAATATTACTTCTGTATTAAAAATATAACGTATTAAAGCGTTTATCTTTGTAATCAGAACAAATTTGATAAATAAGCTTATCCTTATTGTCTACAACCATTTGCAGTTTTAAAATAACATGTTCAGCTGTAGAAAGCGAAATATTACTTAAAAGTAGCTTAAGCTTAATTACTTAAAGTTCTTAATATTTTTAAGAACTGGAAAATGTTTTAAAAATCCATGGTCGATCAGAGCCAAAGATTTCAGAGATATTGATCTGAGGATCTGAATGCGTTTACTTTACAAAATAAGAAAGTAAGTAAATAAGGAGGAGGGTACCTGAAAGAGTTTGTTGGATGCGGCGGCCAGACGGAAGTTGTTCTGTGCCGCCAGGGCGTCGTTCTCCTTGCCCCTGCGCGCTATGAAGTTGACGAAGGGGAACTCCAACAGGGCGCAGAACACCAGCCACGTGCACGTCTCGATCCACACGTCCACCGCCTTCACGTACGACACCTGGTCGAGGAAGGAACACATCACTGTTAAATAGTATTGCAATTATCGATGTCAAAGGACTGCAACTGATTATAAAAGGATTTACAATTATCGATGCCAAAAGATTGCAATTCATTGTTAAAGGATTACAAATCGATGTCAAAGCATTACAATTGATTATTAAAGGATTGCAATTGATTGTTAAAGGATTGCAATTATCGATGTCAAAGAATTGCAATTCATTGTTGAAGGATTACAAATCGATTTCAAAGGATTGCAACTGATAGTTAAAGGATTGCAATTATCGATGTCAAAGGACTGCAATTGATTGTTAAATGATTACAAATCGATATCAAAGGATTGCAATTGATTGTTAAAGTACTGCAATCAATATGTTTTTATATATTAAAATTTTAAATAGAATATTCATTCAATGTGTTTTATTGTCTTGTAGAATATGTTACAAATGAATTAAGTACGCATGAATATTTTGTGCCATATTTCCCTTACAAGTAATGTGAGGAGAACATCAAAGATATAAAAACCTTTACCCTTCATCAAAAATTAGAATGTCTTGGATTCATTATATTTTTTTAATACCATCCACTTTGGTCCAAGTTAATTACCACTGAAAAGACAGATACAATGCAGATTCAGCTTTGCTAAGACTGCATCACGAGAGATGGGAATACTGTTGCTTAACACTGCAGGAACACTGCATAACACATACAAGATGTGATTGCTGCTTACAATACAATTACAATTTTAGGAGAGCATATCTAGGGTTTGAATTTGCGATTCCCCCGACTTTAAAATCCAACGGAAGGACTTTCCGCCCTACAGACTTATCAATCCCCTTCCTGGAGTGATAATAGATACGAAACCTTTGAATTCGGCTTTGAGCGTCGAGTGAAATAGAATGTTTATGCAAAATTTGGTTCATCTAGTACAGAAACTATAAGTCGCTATCTTTTAAACCATTCTGGCTTATTATGTTTACTATAGGCTCAATAATTTGTTGTTAGTATAGTTGCTCTTGTCTTAAGCTTTGAAAACTCACTACATAAAGTTCCATCGTTTATTTTCTTTTTATTCGGTGAAAATTCTCTGCCTATTAATGCGTAATTTCTTGTAATGTTATTGCATCAAGTAGCAATCCATCGCATATTGTTTTCTCCTTGTTTCTCTCTCTCTCCCTCAAGTATGCTTTCAAATGAGAGGATTACAAAACGTTTGTTTTTTAAAACAATATGCGAGTTATCTTCTTGAAGCGTGAAATTTTCCTCTATCTCCAGTGGTAAATAGATTTCTTGTCACAAGTCGTAAAATTATTTTTTAGTTAGCAAGATACTTTCAGTGTTTCATATATATATATATAAACTAGTACATTGAAATATTTACCCTAGGAATAGATTCTTTGATACCCCTTGAACTGGTGATGATGGTGAGTATGGTGGTGATGCCCAAAGCTGTCCTGGCCGGTACCGCGTACACGTCCAACCAGAAGGAGAGCCACGAGCCGATGACCAGCAGACTAATGGGCAGATACACTTCCATCAAGTAGTATGGAATCTCTCTCCTGAATCTCAGATGGGCCACCAATCCGCTGAATTGACCTGCAATAAAAAAAACATAAATTATTATTGCAACATGGATAAATTTTTCCATAATGATTTCGCTCCTCCTACACATATTTAAAAAACTAACACTTAATAGAGCTGCCTTAAATCAAAGCTCTTTAGCTAATTTGGGTCAGTTAAATAGCAAATAGCGATGTTCATTCTTAGCTATTTGATGCCATTGGCTTAGAAAATTTATGACGCCTACTTAATTTTCTTGTTAGGCCTTTGCATTATAACCATTCAGTACTCACTTAATCATAGGTTTGATTAGGTTTGTAACTCTACGATCGTTTTGTGCACACTTTAGGCTAATTAGACGGGGACCTACAGTTTAACGTGGATTCCGAACCACTACCAAACATTCATGCCGCCGCCAGAATTCGAACCTGAAGTCTGTGGTATCAAGGGCCAGAGCACTAGATAATTGGTCATCAGGCCGCCACTTAATCATAGGAGGAATATATATGATTTCATTGACTCATTAACTCGTTATTATTGAGTATATAGGATTTTACTAAATGGTATGGCTGCGATAAAATAATGGCATGTGTAATTATTATTTAAATAAACAATTTCAATTATTTTCATTACTTACAAAACGTTTTTTAATGAAATCAAGCAAATTTTTCTTGCTTTTTTCTTAGTAATCATTGTTCAGTTAGGGAACGAAATGATTGTAGTATTACATAAGGACCCTTTTCTTTAATTTTAGAAGTTGTAGGAATTTTATCAAAATTATTTCGTATATTATTTTTCACACGCTGAATCGAGTGCGATTAAAAACTTGGTTATTATATAACGAAAAATTTTTGAATTAATTAACGTTTAATGTCAAAGATGTCAATGTCAAGATGTCAATTAATTTTGATAGTGTGCCAATTAATTTTTTTAATCAATTGCATTGCACCATAAGACATTGCTTTGAGCAATTTCCAACGATACCACTTATGGGATTAGGTTCGATTTGTTTCACTACGATCATTTTTTGCATACCTTGGGCTAGTTAGACCGGTACCTATAGTTTAACACAGATTCCAAACCATTCATAACATCCACACAGATAACCAGAGATTCATAAACATCCATGCCACCACCATCATTCGAACCTGAAGCTTGTGGTATCAAAGGCTAGAGTTCTAGCCAACTGTCCACCACTTATGGGAAGATAATGATAATTACGAAACTTATTAAATGTGTCCCCATCTTTTTCGTACGACTGTTCACTGAGGGGCCTTGTAACATTTACGTATGTTATGAACATCCCAGTGAGAAGGACTGCCTTCTGGGAGGAATTTTAGGGGTAATTACCCTGCATTTGAGAGAAAATCCGGAAAATTCTCATCAGTCAATCTGACTGTCGATGCAAGAAGTTTGTAAACACTGTCTAAATTATTACAGAAATCTAATCTAAATTGCAAACACTGTCTAAATCCTGGTTTCTGAAAGCAGTGACTGCAATGGGTGCAGCTAGAGGTTTCAGGCCCAAACCTTCCTGCTCAATATCTAGGCACGTTACCATTGGGCCTCAAATCAGACTACGGTGGGTATTGGCAAAATGCTGACGAGTTGTGAAATTCTAAGTAGAGTTGTGGTATTCCCTTTTTCACAGCTCTTTTGGATTGTGTCAAGCATTTGTCTTGTTATAATTTTAAGTTGCCATTAATTCTACAACCCTTTAGATACTTTCCTAAATATGAAATCGGATATCATAGAAATATATATATATATCGAATATACATTGAAATTTATTGACTTAGGTAGTAAGTAAAAACATTTTATTTAAGTATGTTTACCTTTTTTTGCAATGTGTTCGGTAATTAATTCAGTATTAAAACTTTGATAAATTTCATCACCAAAAACATAAAGAAAGAAAGAAAAATCACAATAGGATAAAAAAAACTCATTAAACTATTTTAAATATTTTGACATCAAAAGTGTAATTTTCATACAGACTCATTGTCCAGGCTTAATTCTTTTTAAATCGACATTTTTTTTTTTTTTTTTTGCCCGCCTTTTGATAAACAGTAATTAAAGAATTTTCATTTGTTTCACAGAATCATAATTAAAAATTTCTGGAAAGTTACTATAATTTAGGCTGACTTAATCATCCATTGTTAAACGATGCAAACAACAATTTCATCAGTGTAAGTGATGAAATGCTAATTTAAACTTGTTTATGAGTACTTTTTTCCGAAAAATTAGAAACAAGAGCTGCTTTTAATCTTTCGAAATGCGTGTGTGGCTCACCTGAAGTTTCATAAGTGGAGTTGAAAGCCTTGCAGATCACGTCGTCTTTGTCCAAGAAGTGTTCTGGCAGCTCCACACTTTCCAAGAATGTCACGCATTCTTCGTGCCATCGCAGGACCAGGGCATTCATGTCGTAAGACCCTAAGGAGAATGAGACATTAAGAGTCAAAAGTTGCGGAAATGCTTATAAAATACACATTTATATACATTTTTAACATGCAGTTCTAGTGTTTTCCCAAACATTCTGTCATCTTTAAAAGTGGCTTTTGTAGATTTATTTTATTTACGTATTTTATTATGTATATTTGCATAATATGGGGGATTTTTCAATTTAATACAAAATACAAAATTATTTTTATTTCAATGAAGAAATCAATTAAATAATAATAAAGTGATATCTAATGAAAAATACGAAACTAATCTCTGGAAAAAACTAAGGATTTCTATAATAAAGTAAGCATTAAAAAATGATAGAAAATGGCTAAATATTTTTTGTGAAGAAATTAGTCAAATTTTTCTTCTAGATAAGTGAAATTATATATTTTTAATGATATTCAACAAGCAAGGCTGTTGATATTCAAAATGCAACAGCTATTTTTTTATTATTATTTTGCAACTAACCGAATTTATAACCGATAAACTGATAAACTATTTAACCGAACTGCACAAGAACTGCACTCTTACTCTCCGTTGCTCCTTCCTTTCCTTTTGCTCAAAGCCAACTGGGGGACGTATGTGTACATTTATTGTGCCCACTACCAGCACAGACGCAATAACTATATTTCAATTCGGCTTTGCTTGCCAGGTTACGAACTTAGCTCACATGGTTCCAAAATCTACCCCGTCATCCAGGCCCAGTATGCATAAACTGGTTCAATGATAGAACATTCTTGGGTTAATAATATAGGTTTTGGGTCTATTTTTAAGAAATATGTTTTGTTTGCTGTCATGTTAATGACTAAATAATTTTATTTACCAGTATTTTAAATTATAATTTTTTTCTAATTCAATTCTAACATGGATTTTGAAATTATACCCTAAACATTAAATTTTTATGACGGAAAAAATTGCTTATAGCCTAAAAGCAATGATGTGAAAAACTTTAGCAACAACTGTTAATCTGCCGTAACTCCGCAAAAAATAACAACACGTGCAGTAGGGTGCAAAGTCTGTAATCAAACAAAAAATGACTTTATTGAAAGAGTAACGTTGACGCAGCTGTTTGTCTGCATAAAAGGAAGAACAGCAAACAGATGAGGGATACGTCATCCCTCATCTGCAATGGTTGCTTCACATTTTCTCTACATATTCAATAAAAGATCACTCAATAATTATTGTGGTACGAAAGCCTATGCTTTAATCAGCATCTGCTGTTGAATTTTTGAGTGTTCACTGTGTAAGGTTTAACAATAATTACATAGACGCGAGAGGTCGCCACCGTGACCAGTAACTGGTACCATAACTGTATGAACTGGTAAGTACATGCGGTTATATTTTGACGCGACGAGGAGAACGCTAGGAGCGTCTGAACGAGATACACAGTCAGGGACCGTATGTGATGTGTTCATGGTTTTTATTAGATAGAATTGCTATTGTAGAAGAGGCACAGGGTGCCGCGTGTATTATTCTGCGTGAAGTATTGTTTAATATTGTAAATAAATCAATGTAAAGAGAAGAGTAGTGTTTTCAGACGCCCACAACACTAAACCACCTGACACAACTAGTCGCTAGCTGGCGATAACAAATTTCAGAAGTGAGATAGCGATAACAACTGGTAAATATAATCGTACGCCGGTCAATCCATTCTCGCGATATCTTCATTTTCTAGAAGTCCTTAAAAGTACGGGTCTTGCGTGGCTTCACGTTATCGTCCATAAAAACGACATCTGCACACACGAGACATCAGGGCAGATGCACGGAAGAGGATCACTCGCACACAATAGCGATCTCCGATAACAGTAACACCATCATAATACCTCCCTAGACGACTACCTAAAAGGTCTCTTTTTTGGATGTTAATAGAATAAAACCTGTCTAATAAAATAGTAAAACCAATATATATCTTCTTCTTCTTCAATGGCGACTTCTTCAATTATATATACATATATATATATATATATATATATATATCCTTCTTCTTCTTCAATGGCGCAACAGCACTACGTTGGACGAAGACCGTCTGCCTACTGGTAGATTCCAAACAAGGAAAGTTTAACTTTTTATGGAGTAAGGTGGTCAAGCCAAAGTTCCACAGTTATATTAAACCAAGACCTATAGTTTGGTGGATTGTTAACCCCTATAAACAAAAATTGCACCGTCGGGACTCGTACCCGAAACCTATGGCACCAAGCACCACAGTGCTAGTCATTCCTCGGAGATCAAGCCTCATATATACTATTGTGTCCAAAAAGTAAGACCAGTTTTCAATTTAAATTTCCCGGGAATATGGTATTTCAATTTTTTCTTCTTTTTTTAGGTTGCTGGCACTGTCCTTGACATCTGTGTGGAATTTTACGTCAAAATATTCATTAGTGATCGAGTTACGCTTGGGTTTGTGAGATGCTATAACTGATTCCGGTGATTTTTGAAATGTCTCTTCAATAGACTCAAAACGGTTTCCCCGCAGTAGTCTTTTGAGGTTAGGGAATAGCCAGAAGTAGCACAATGCTATATCAGATGAATACGGTGGTTGTGGAACGATATGAGTTTCATTTATGGCGAAAAAGTCACGAAGAATCAATGCAGTGTGAGCTGGCGCATTCAGTGTTTTCGGTACCAATCAAGATTTGACGCGGTCAAGATTTGGCCCAAAACATCTTTTAAAATGGAATTGACAGATCTTTTCGAAATTCCAACAACATCAGCAAGATCTCTAATCGTAAATTGACGGTTTGCAAGCACCCAATCTTTAATTTTTTGTACGTGAGCCTCGTCGTTTAAGGTTGGTGGTCGACCAGAGTGCTCTTCGTCTTCAACGCGTTCTCTACCTTTTTTTTGAACTGTTTATACTACTTGCAAACATTTCTTTTCGACACAGGGATGCTTACCGAATGCCTTCTGCAACACTCTATACGTTTCCGCAAAAAAAATTTCACGCAAGCTCTTGCTGAATTAATTCAGACATTTCAACAATCGCCGGAATCACTTTTAGCGCCTCACAAAGCCAATCGTCACTAATGAATATTTGGATGTCAAGGACAGTGCCAACAACCTAAAAAAAAAATTGAAATATCATAAGCCCCAGAAAATTTAAATTGAAAACTGGTCTTACTTTTTGGACACAGTAGTATATAAATATATATATAGAGAGAGAGAGGAAGGGAGGGGGAGATAGAGAGGTTCAATTTATATAAAATAATAAAAGGATTAAAAGAGTTTTTGGTTTAATAGAACGATTATAAGTTGAAGGCCATCTGTGTATTCAAAAGCCAATGTTTATTCAAAAATGTGTATTGATGTGAAAAAAGTTTCCGGATATAAAAGATTGGAAATTAAAGTGTCGAGAATATCCCGGAGCGTTTATCTTCTGAGGATGAGCGACGCTTGCGTTCAATAAAATCATAAAGCGGGGGTGGAAAGCCGGTGCGCCCTGCTCATTGAAAAGTAATCTTCATTGTTGACGTCCGAACAAACAAACACTCTTCGGAAACAAAGGAAGTGTCAAGGTTCGCGGAATGTGCCGCGGAAAAGTTTGAAAATAAAGCAGGCGGCACCAAAGCAGAGCAGCTGCAACTTGAATTCGGATTATGAAAGAAATAAGAGCAGAAAAATACTTCATCAAAAAAAAGAATGAACGGTGTAAAACGAAATGACAAAATGACGGGTGTAAAACGAAATGAATGTTCTTTTTCAATTCCTACTATTAGTGCACACTCTCCCTATATATCTCTTGTTCAAATTTTCAATCGTTCATGAAATACTTTTTATTCATCCACTCAAGTTCAAATACATTTTTTCTGAACTTGTAGTGGATGACACTGGATGTGAATACAGTTTTTTCAAGTATTAATTCATTCATTAAATTTAATTAATTCATTTTAGTTTTATACAGGAGAAAAAAAATTCTCTTATATTAGATATTTGGTAAGATATAAATTTAGGAACGTCTGTGGCGAAGCGTGTTGATCGCTGGAAAAAAAATTTCTTTTTCAGATTCTTTTTTCATTCTGGGTTCTTGTCTGAGTCAAGGATGGAACAAAATGGAAAATGAAACGTGGGAATAAATGAGTGAGAGAGATGGAAAGTGTGTGTGAGAGAGAGAATTATTTCTAACTTAAAAAAAAATGAATGAAAATCATTTATAAAGGACTTTCTGCAATAGAGTGGAAAAAAAAGAAGGAATTGACTTTAAAATTTTTGTTATATTTATTGCTTCCCTGAATGTTGAATGAAATTGAACAAATCGATTTCTTACATTCTTTATTGAGCGTTAAGAAAATTATTTATATTTATATTCAATGTTAAAGTTCATTCCTTAGTTCATTATTATTAATGATTTAAAAACTTCAAATATGTTTCCAAAAATTTAATGCAATAACTATTATCAATTATCAAAAGTAAAAAAATTAACGTTTATAATTTAATGTTTTTTTACTATTTATTACGATTTTGTTAAAACAATTGACAGACACTTACAGCTGCTGACCCGGATCCTACAGGACTGCCTGTCGAACGGATAGTGCTTCAGATTCATGGGGCAAGACAACACCAGCTGCAATCTGTAAAAAGTAAAATGAAAATATTTAGAAACACATAAAAAATGCATCAATTTTTTCTAGATCTGCTCGATAATTATTCAATTATTAATGTGCATTTTTCTATTCTCGTTTGGAATGGATTCAGAATGACTTTATTATAGGTTATTTTTTTCAAACAGGCACTACATAAAGCAACTTCAATCGTATGGTACTGAATGTTTTCATTTCAAATACTAATGCATTTAATATAAACATTGACTACTAAATCAACTGATTTCTTGACTAGGGAAGGGACATGAAAGAAAGGATGTAAACCTGACCTTCTTCTTCACTGGCGCAACAGCTCTATGGTGAACCAAGGCCGAGCGCCTACTGACAGCTTTCGAGACAGGAGATGCTTTCTTTTTAAGGAGTGGGGTTGTTGAGCCCTACACCCAGCGCTCTACCGGGATCTGTTGTTTAAAGTGAATTCCGAAACACTTCAAGCATCGATGGCACCTCCGGGACTTGAACGCGAAGCCTGTGGCACCGAGAGCCAATCACTCGGCCATCATGACCCTAAGTGAAAACTGCTACAGTGATGCTATTTCACCAGTGCTGCGTTCAAAATTTATAAAGAATATGCCCTTTTTTAATGTAACTTGTATAATACATTAGAAAATAACTCAGCAATATTAAAAATGTAATAGTTATTATATCAAATAAATCCGATAGGTAATATATTCAATTAAAAAGTAATTTTTAACGTATATTCACTGACTATTTTCTGACTAAAAATATATAATGTTTTCTATCATAAATTCAGTAAATAATATATCAAATAAATACAATAATTAATATATTAAAAGAAATCTAATAATTAATGTATCAAATAAAAAAATCCAGAAAGGTTTTTAAGGTATTTCATTATCTATTTCATGGTATAAAATTATTAACGTTTCTGCTCATAATCAAATATGTTTCATCTTAAAAGCTTGTGAAAAATTAAAGTCCCTTTATTTGAATTTAGAAGGAATACACAGCACATCGTGCTTTATTACCTTAAAACAACAAAGGGAATAATCGGATAGTAAAACTGGTTTAAAATCCAAAACAAATTTTGATCCCATTTCCAATTTCAGCAGTGAATTATTTCCTAAGCCCTTTGCAACTAAAACGGATCTAATCATATTTCAGAATCAGTTACCGAGTGGAATTAAACTCGCTTTGTTTCGAATAGTATATCATAATAAAAGAAAATTTTATCATGTAGCTCTCATATTTCTTTAACAAACAAGTTCTCGATTTCCTCTAAAGCAGTTTATTACAATTTGAATTCGAACATTTATTTTCCTAGATTGTTTGCTTTAAGCAAATGTTTTTCGTTTTAAGAAATGTGGAATTTATTGAAATTTATCTGATTTAAAAATATTTGAAATTGTTTCGGAGCAAAATAATTAAAATAAATATTTGCAAATTGTTAAATATGAAACTTATATTTATAATAATAGTTTAAAAGAAATAATAATATATAATTATACTATTATTAACATATTATCATCATTGGCTCAACAGCCCAGTGTGGGCCAAGGCCGTCTACCTACTGGTAAATTTCGAGACGAGAGATGTTTTTCTTTTTACGGGGTACGGTTGTCAGAGCTCTACGCCCAACGCTCAACAGTCATATAAGACAGGGATCTACGGCTTAAAGTGGATTCCGAACTACTACAAACATCCATGGCACCGCCGGGATTCGAACCTGAAACCTGTTATACAGAGCGCTAGCCCCTCGCCATTCAGGTCCCATTAGCATATTATATTATAATGTTAATAATACCATAATTTAAACATATATTAACAATAGTACTCGAGTGCCCGACTCAGTGACAACCTGCGCCGCTGGTGAGCATTAGAGCTGAGGTTTCATCCGCTGGCGTCTTTGTTGTAGTCAGTTTCAAAAAACGAGGAGGCTCGATGGCGTTTGTTTTAAGAAGAAATTCACGAATCCATTCTTAGATAATTTTTAAATCCTTTCCCCCCCCCCAAAAAAAAAAATTTTAAATTTTAAAAAAAAAAAAAAAAATAAAAAATAAAAAAAAATTATCATCTTGAAAAATGAGACAAATGCTTATTATAAATGAAAATCGAATTTTTGAACCCTAGGATGACCAATAATTGTTAAATAAACATTTATAAGAAAAATTTATAGACAAATTTCCTTTTATTACTTTTGGAAAATCTTACCCTGTTGTTACCATTTATTTGTTTCGGCATTTTTAATACAGCATTTTAAAAAATCTACAGAAGCTTAAGAACCTATATTACGTTACAGATGCATAGTTTTTCATTTAACTATTATCTGGAAACAAAATTATTTTGTCTGAACTGAAATCCATATTTGATAAGTATTTTCTCTCATTTTGCTTTGGCAGATTGGTGTCAAGCTCCTGTCCCCAGCTCAAGAACCTGTCTGCAGTCTATTCAATAAAAGCATCCCTTTGACATTCAGGATTTAATACACCAATATGGCAACATTCATTTCGGTGCCATCCCTTAGGAAATGGCGGTGTCATGATCTCACAACCCCCAAGTGATTTTCTGGGAGGTTTACAGACTTAGGTAAATATATACAGAGTTCCCGTTTCTGCGTTGTCTTGGTGATCATCCTCCCCATTTTTCTTACCCCCGACTCAATTGTTTTCCTCGACAGATCACTCCCTATCTTCTGAAGTGTCAACAGCATTTTTCTAGTCCCGTCCTGATTTTAACACCCTATTTTTTAAATCAAATAGTATAACTCCAATAATAATTTATATTTTAAATATCCAAAATAATTGAATGAGAACTAACTTTTAAACGACAATTGTTTGCTTGTTTACAAAAACTTTAAGGGTTAAAATGTTACAGAATTGTCTTGTGATATGAAAACAATAGTTTAATTTTAGTGATTCAGTAGTTATTATTAGTATTAGTATTATTACATTTGTATGTTTTTTATGAAATATTCCTCGCAAATTATTTTACTGGACACAAAATCCTCACGTGTTTGATGAACTTTTTTCGACAATTATTAGAAAGATCTCAATTATTCAAGAAAATGTCCTAAAATGTAATACTCTTACGTGAATGTACAATGACATTAATAATTATTGTATCAACAATCCAACGCGTATACTATATTTTGCTATCTATTTTTAGGAAGTAACCAGGTATCAATTATCGCAAGTATAACTATTGTGAAAATTGTCTTCAAATAATTTAATTTTATAATTTCCATAAATAGTTGCATACAATATATAAAGAATCTTATCCATGATCATAAAAATATGAAGTCAAGCCCTAGTATGAAAATGCCAGCTGATGCTGTGCATTCATGCCCCTGTTTTCAAAGATGAGAGAACTTCGTGAAGATTGTGGCAGTGTTTTGCATCAGCAGCTGGACAGCTCAGTTGTGTGATTTAGAAAGTTGGGTGGTTGTATGAGTTAGCGAGTAGTTAAATTTGAAAAAATAGCCGGAAGGCACAACTCACCCAAAACATTCTTGTGGCAGTAGTGAGGTAAAACTTCATAAGCTGGTTAATGCCAAATCTGCGACAAAATCTACTCGCACCAATGAATCGCATGATCAAATTTAGTCTTTTTAATTGTTGTTGAACATCGAAGAGGATTTTATGTTTTTTATGTAATCGTTGGAAAATTATTTTTTTTAATTGTTATATGAATTCGATTAGTAAATTGCCATTTTAGATCAAGACATCACTTTCGATTTGTGTGTGTTGCCGAATATAAGCAATTCTTAGAAGATTATTTTGACCATGTTCTACTTTTTTACGTTACGAACAGCCCATTCGATTTTTTTTACATTATCGAACTGTGACTTTCGGGTGAAGAGGAGGACATTGTTTCCAGAAAAGACTTTTAAGGTTAACAGCAAAGCATTTACATTTCGTGTGGGAGAAAATCTAGAAAGCTCCCAACAAGTAACCCGACTATTGATGCTAGACTCTTGACACAATATAATACAAAACTCGTCGTTTCTATAAGCAGTGACTACAACTGAAACCATCAGTGAATTCGTGATTTACCGCGAATCTGCTGAATAATCTGCTAACCACTAACCGCGACCCTTTACGACTGGGCCACGAGTCGGGCATAAAAAAGAGCATTGAGTAGTAAGTTTTCGGAGGGAGGTTACCTGAGTGCGTAGTAGACGTTTCCGTCCGGGTCTATCTGCACGTAGACGTTGTCCCTGGTGCTGACCACGAGCTTGCTGTCCTTCTCGTTGATGAAGAAGAGGGTTGGGGTCCAGATGAGGTCTCGCAGGCTCTTCAGCCCTACAACCTTGGAGCCCATGGCCGGGTCGTACACCAGGCGCTCGTCCAGCCACCACTGGCGGAAGGTGGCGTGGATCTCGAACGTCTGCCCAAGAAGAAGAAAAGCAATTAAAAGATCAGTGATGTGGGATGGAACAAATAGAAATAGCAGTTAACTATGACAAAGATAAAGTGCAACATTCATTGCATAGGATCGCGATTTTAAGGGCAAGCTGAATGTTTTAATGATAATATCCAGCTTTAATGATATCTTAAATGTTTTGATGATGAACAATATCCAAGATCTTTTGATGATAATATTCAAGATCTTTTAATGATAATATTCAAGATCTTTTAAAGATAACAATATCCAAGATCTTTTAAGGATAACAATATCCAAGATCTTTTAATGACAATATACAGTTTTAATGATAATAATATCGAAAATGTTTTGATGATAATTTCTAGCTTTAATGATGATATCCAGTTTTAAGGATAACAATATAAGATCTTAGATAACAATATCCAGTTTTAATGATAACATCCAGTTTAAATGATAGTATTATCCAAATGCTTTAATAATGATAGTAATAAAAGTGTTTTAATAATAATATTATTCAAAGTGTTTTAATGATAATATTATTCAAAAAGTTTTAATGATAATCTTTTCAGCTTTTATTTAGTTGGCACTAAAAAGGCCAGCTTTCAACGCATGTAAATTTATAGAAAAATAACAATCAATATATAAAAAATTTCTATCATCAGCAATGAATTTCTTTGATGGTATTATTTTTTTTCAAAATGGTAATTTTGAAGGAATTCAACATAGACGTAGTTATGATTATAAAGGAAATTTTTCAAAATAAGCCTCAACCATTTTGGAGGATTTAACTTTAAAAGCGGTTACGTGACTAAATTGCGAGTCGTTTTTGCATCAAGCTTTCCTACAATTGGTTCTCTATATAATATATTCTTTGCTAAAATTGCAGTTTAAGGAAAGTCCACTAAAACAACATAATTCTTTATAACTTGCCTAAAGTCGATTCTTTATCTTCTATAAGACAAAATGCAAGATGCCTTATTTATGATTTTAAAAAATTTACATATTAACTCAAAGTTTTGTATTCTATTTGCATGCTTGACAAAAAATTGTTGGGAGATTAAAAAGGACATGAAATGCTAAAATTTTCGAATTCTGAACATATCGAATTTTTTAGAACATTTTTTTTTTTTTTTTACTAGGATAAAAAAAAATGTTTTGAAGTCAATTCTAATTCCGTTTCAAAGATCTATATATCCTAGTAGATAATACTTTGAGTTTCTGAAACGGGTAGGACCCTTTGAAAACCTGACAAAAAAGAACTGAACCAAAAATTCTTATGTCTACGGGACATATTAAATCTGTAGGTCGACATGGCCTTTCATTGGGCTCAGAATGGAAGGTACATAAAACCAATTGCCATTTGCAGGGGTTGATTGGTGAAAATGAGTACAAATGGATGCAATATAGGAATTTTCTACCATAGTACTCTTTATTTTACTCTAAATCTACTGCAGGTTTGCCTTTCTGGTAGCACATGACTTCAGGTCAAAGTGGTCATCATTACGAAAACAGCAATAGTTGAAGTTACTCGACAAAATTGTACATAAAGACTGTTTACAATTTCAAGAGATATATTCAAGCTTGTTTTAAGCCACTTTTAATTTAATTTTATGCATATCTGTATGGTCACCATTAGTTGCACGAGTCACATCAAGATGGTACACGGTTTCTTGCCACGTTCGCTGGAGTATATGCTCATCAATGGTGGCAATACCATCCTCTGCTTCAGATGGGTCATATCCAATATCTTTGCTCAATGCAAGACATTTTTTAACGTACCTTGGATACATCTTACACTAGATATCACTCATCCTTGATTTCGATTGGTTTATGTTAAAGATAACAACCAAAGGTACGGAACATGACTCATCTAAAGCAGAGAATGGTACTGCCACCAATGATGAGGATATGCTACAGCGAAGATGGGCAAGAAATCGAGCACCATCTTGATATGCATCTTGCAGCTAATGATGTCCGTATAGAAATGTATGAAATTAAATTAAATTAAAATTAAATGAGACAAAAAAATTTAATTTATTATTAAATTTGTAAAATTTTCACTTATTATCTTTTTATTTGTCTTTGTAATGTGCATTTGATATTGAAAAGAGACTTTACGGACAGCTCTGTATAATTAATGGTTTATGATTATGAGAATGTTATTTTTGTGATAAAAATTACTAATGGATTTTAATGACTCCACGTGCATAAAATTGTTTTTTATCAATGAGGAAAAGGTAACAAGCAGAGATGCACCTCACCATTTTCTTGGTATCGATATCCCCCATGTATCCTATCTCCACCTGGACTTTCATGGCCACGGCTGTTCCTGTTCAAGAAATAAAGAATAGAATTCGCATTCAAAAGAATATTTCAACATAACAAATGCTGACAGATTTGCAAATCCTAATCATTCATCAAAAGAAATATTTTATTTTTACATTTTCAATTTATTAATTAAATTTTTAATACAATTC
>BPLQ01009733.1:493584-524891 GCA_021605075.1 Caerostris darwini | reverse complement strand
AGTGAATGAAAGTGGGGTGACTTAAAATAGGATGACGGAAAATAAAAATACATATTTCTGAATACATATAAATACCTATAAAGCTTTGGATACTATTGTTAAATATATGAAATAGCAGAAGAATTTGAATGTTGATTTCTGTAATAATGTTGTGGTTATTAAACAAAACTGATATTCAACATTTTTATAGTATATATTCCAATATTTAATTCTAAAACTTTTAAAAAACGATATATTATTGTATTATTTCTCAGAATTAACATTCTTTATTGATTTTTTAACAACCAGTGAAGTTTGTAAATGGGAATTTAACTATCACTTCTCATTGCATTTTCAATTCTCTTTCAAAAATAAGCTATGGAACAAATTTATACATAATAAATTAATATTTCCAAGTGGGTATAAGTTTCTTTTATATATTTTATCTATCCCAAATCATGCATGTTATTGTAGAATATGCATAACCGTGCATAATATACTTTTGTATTTTACTCACGTAAATACATATTATCTAAAAAAGCAAAAGAATTTTTTAATTAACTTGTACACAAATAATACATATATAGCTTTGAATACTATTGTTAAATAAATGAAATAGTAGAAGAGTTTGGCTGCTGATTTCTGTAATAATGCTGTGGTTATTGAAAAAAGCTGACATTCAACATTTTTGCGGTATAAATTCCAATATTTAATTGAAATATTTAAAAAAAACTATATGTTATCGTATTATTTCTGAGAATTAACAGTCTTTATTGATTTTTTAACAACCAGTGATGCTTATAAAAGTGAATTTAACTATCACTTTGCATTGCATTTTCAATTCTCTTTCAAAAATAAGCCACGGAACAAATTTATACATAATAAATTAATATTTCTAAGTGGATATCAGTTTCTTTTATGTATTTTATCTATCTCAATTCTTGCATGTTATTGTAGGATATGCATAACCGTACATAATGTACTTTTGTATTTCACTCTCACAGATACGTGTTATCGAAAAAAGCAAATGAATTTTTTAATTAACTTATACACAAATAAACTAAAATATTCTTACGCTGTTCAATATCATCTTACGAGAAAGCGAAAATTCTTTAAAAATGAAATCCTAAAGAACTACAACAGACAGAAGAAAAAAAAAGTTAAAAATTTGAATAGCGTTGGCTTGGTAACCGAACACTACGAAATGCAAGTTTTAAAAGCGAACCTACAACAAATCCTGTTTTAGTTACGGACTAGTTTAATACCAGGGAACAAAGCTTTTAGAAATTCTAGTTCGGTAAATTGCAACATGCTATTATATTTCATTCTCTTGTGTAGTAGGTGAATCTTAATAATGAAAGCGTTCTAAAGTTATGCGAAAGAATATTGAATAAACAATCTTTTGAATAAGTTTTTAAAGTACTGATATATAGTGCCGTAACTTCTGAATAAGATCAGTTAAAAATGTATGCAAAAGACATAGAAAGTTTGTTTGCGAAGAGATTTAAGAACTGTTTTTCGTTTTTAAATTATGTAGTAAGATAAAAAAAAATTATTCATTAATAAGACATTTTGAAAAACTGGAAAAATAATTAATTGAAACTTTTGAAACTAGTTATCATATGTAAAAGAATACTTTAATAAAGTAAAGTTATTGTTCATAAAAGCCTTACTTTAGGAATCTTTTCTAAAATTGAAAGTTTTGATTTAGTAAACAACCCCCCAAACAAACGTATGCTGCAATAAAAAAATTATTTGTGATATCTTTTATTTTAAAAATTAAAATTTATAAGATAGTACAAAAACTTCTTAGATACCATTAATATGAAAAAACATAGTTTAGCAGTTTATTAAAATAAACTAATTATTTAATATGAGGGCCTGATGGCCGTGTGACCAGCGCTCTCGCGTACGGTGCCACACGGTTCAGATTCGGGTTCGAGTCCCGGCTGTGCTATGGATGTTTGTAGCGGTTCGGAATCTACTTTAAATTATAGTCTAAATAAAGCAGCTAAATTTAAAACTAAAAACAGCTAAATTTTTAAAACTCTTGTCAAATTGTGAAAAAATAGATTTATCCATATTTAAAAAAAAAGGGGTTTCCAGTCATTTTAAATTTTTCTCTTGGTTATTACTTTTCTTTAATTATAAATGAAATGTTTGATTTTTAAAAAGTGCTTAGATCATTATTAATCATTAATTTATTAGAGAAATATTCCATACTACACAGTTATTACTCATTTTATTTAGTAGAACTTTTTATTCTCAGGTACTTTTTATTTATTTTTCAGGTAGCCAATAAATTTATGGCTGAAGGATTTTTATGAAGTCCAAATCTGGCAGGCAATTATTCATTTCTTTCTTCTTCTTCTCAACTCGCTTGTTCGGTGGTAAAGACTCCTCGTTTTCCCGTACCGTGCTCCGAACTTTATTGAAATTTTATTATCTTCATAAGTCTAGATCCTATTTAAGAATTTCGTAGTTCTTTTGACACGTTTTAGCCTTCTTGAAAGGAAAAAATACAGATTAAAATTTACCTTTAAAAAGTTATAATTTTATAAATCTATAATAATTATAGTAAAACTATAATTATAAGGCTCTAAATATAATAAAAAGTTATATTTAATTTCAAATTATACGCAGCTTGAGAATTACTGTAATTTTTAATTCTTATATCTATATATCATATATATACATATAAATATATTATTTTCAATTATACATTTTTATATATACTTAATTATAACTGATTATACATTATTTTTCTAATGAGCCATGCCTTCACATATTTGTTCCAAAAACACATGAATTTTGTTCAAAATTTTATAAAGTGTGTCAACATGAATCCATTGCAATTTAAAAAGAACATCCACAGTACTGGCACCTGGCAAGTTATTACCCTCGTCCTCCTTTCTAGAACTCAGAGGAGGGACATTACAGCCTATGGATTTAACGTGCTTATCTACGGTATGCGATAAACATGAAAACTTATCTAGATCACCAGCCTTCTATCCAAATTTCTTTGTAAGGAAACGAAAAACATTAACCACAAGGTAGAATCACATCCCCCTTAGAAAAAAAGGAATATTTTTTTTTTCTATCTATACCGGTATTTGTAGGGCCTGATGGCCGAATGGCTAGCGCTCTGGCGTTCGGTACCACAGGTATCGGGTTCAAATCCCGGCTTTGCCATGGGTGTTTGTAGTGGTTCGGAATCCACTTAAAACTGTAGGTCCCGGTCCTAATAGGATCGTAGAGCGCTGCGGGGGCATTGTGACTCCGCGTCCGTGGCTTACCATCAAGTTACACGCGCTCTCTGGGTAATGCAAAGTGAGTAACATCAGTGCAGCCCTTATGGCGAAAGATCACGGTCTGTCTGCCAGCTGCATTAGAAAAACATACTGGTATTTGTGACAATTTCAATCTTATCAAGGTGCACCATTCTAGCTCAGCTACATTACCTTCATAAAATAAAAAAAATAAAAAATTTTCATAAAATTTTAAATGCTTTCTTGCATTCCTGCCTCCAGCTCTAGTACGAAAAGGACGGGATATGTTTGCTCCAACTTTGTGTCCCTTTAGAATAGGAGAACACGCTCTATTTTATTACTACTTTACTAGTATGTACTGACGGAAGTCAAGACAATTGTTTGTAAAACAACGTGAAATCTCGATAAAATGACTTACCAAGTAAGATGAACTGGCGTTTGCCTTTTAATAATATAAACAAGCCCAAAGAGAATGTAGAATTAAAAATTAATTTTCGCACGAATTAACTCGTGGTGTTCCAAAAAGTTATCAGTAAATAAAATTAAAGTTTTCTGTCATAAATTTATTAAATTCTGTCATAAGTTTTGTATCTTAAACAATTTTAATCATCAGTAATCCTAAATAAACTAAAAATAATTCAATGTTAAGAAACGTTCTATTTTTTTTATCTTCAACTAAATACTTATTATATTAATAAATATTTTAGTTGCCTACTTTTAGCGACTGTCCGATGAAGAAAATATGTAGAAATTATTCTATTATCTGAAGCACCACTTTCCACGACTGCCAACTAATATGTGGGGAAAACTTGTCTAGGAAAATAGGGAACTTAATTAAAATGGTGTTGCTGATGACCAAGTATTGGCAATTGAATCACTTTTCTTTATGCAGTGTTAGTTTAAGCGAAAGACAACGTGGTCATGTCTGTGGCCATTATTTACGTAGATCAAAAACCTCCAAATATTGGCATTCATTATTTTAAAAACAATTTCAAGATAGCTTTCTATAATTAAATATGTAGAAAATGTTTGTTTATAGTATAGCAACCTCTTTAAAAGTTGCCTTCTAAGAAAATAGAATAAGGATTCGTGCAGGACTACAAAAGGAATTAGAGAATGAAAAAAAGATTCCGATACGAATATGCAATACATTCTGTACAGGAGGACTCAGTTTCAAATCCACTGATTACACCATCAGTGGATTTGAAACTGAGTCCTCCTGTGCTTGTCCTCCTGTACCCTCCTATTCGGATTACTGATATCAGAAATGGCGATTGTAACGTGTGCGTTTTCTCCCATAATGAATGGAACTGCGGAACAATTACTTCTAAAATTCATCTCAGAAACCTGCCGTTCATGACCCATCGAAGTGCTGTACACGCCGGGACTGGAGCACCGAAAACCAGCTAATCATCCACTTGGTGTTAAAGAAATAGGTGAATTTCCAATACTAGGGAAAATCTCGTGTTCAAATTTGATAAAAAAAAATGATTTAAAAATCTAGTTATGACTAGATTAAAACTGTTCATTTAAACTGTGCCAATGTCTAGCATACAGCTTATACACAGTTTATATTACCATTTGGTATTTGTACCATTTTCCCTTAAATGCAGTTTGACTAAAGAACACAGTGTAGTGAAATTAAAAAAGACATTTGAACAGTAGCGATGCCGTCCTTCAATAAACAGACTGAAGCTTGATAGACCTTAGGAGAAAGAGGTCAACCTACACAGATAGAAATTGAAGCAGACCGATCATCAGAGCGATTCGCACAACCCCTTATTTACCATTGTCAATGATCCGATGCATAACTAGGACACCATTCATAGGCGACAGACTCAGACAACTGGTTCCGACATCAATTATGCAAACCTTTGCCTATGGCCAACAAATGCGTTTTCAATGGTGACGTTCGAACTGGTATCTCTATGTATGGATTACTTATTGACTGTTTCAGAGATGTGTTTCTCTTAGAATTGAGCTCCCATGAACAGCAAAGAGAAGAGATAGAGGAAGAGGTAGCTCAATCAAGAGGTATCTCTCGTCCAGGAGAGAAGAGATATCTCAATCTGACTACCCCCCATTAAAATCCAACATCCACCAGTTGTTATCTAGCTTGCCCTTTAATTTGATTGTCGAATTCTTTTCGCTTCCATCCCTTTTGTTCCTCTTTCTTGCACAATAGTTTTTTAAGTGAAAATTGTTCTTATTATCCTTAATCATGTATATCTGCAATAGAATGAAATGTTTTGAGGAAGGACAATGCTCATTAGGTCAGACCAACCAGAGACCCAATGTTGTTCCGAATGCAGCTCAAATATTAAATTGCAAATTTCCTTGAAAACAAAGGCATTTCTATTAAACTCATTTATTTATTTATTAAACTATATAAAATTAAATAAATTTAATAATAATTTATTCAAATACCAATCTACATATCTTACTTTCATTTCGTAAGACATTTATCAATTCCTTCTATTAGCTCACACTCTCCCTATATATATCTTGTTCAAATTTTCGATCGTTCATGAAATACTTTTTATTCATCCACTCAAGTTCAAATGCATTTTTTTTAACTTGTAGTGGACGACACTGGATGTCAATACAGTTTTTTTCGAATATTAATTCAGTAATTAAATTTAATTAATTAATTTTAGTTTTTTTTAGATTTATATATCTACCATAGATGGCACCAGATAAACTTAAAAAAAATTAATGAGAATTATTTATAAAAGACTTTTTGCAATATAGTGATAAAAAAGAAGGAAATAACTTTTAAAAAAAAAATTTTATATTACTTGTTTTTTACTGTCCTTATAGAAAATCTCACAAAGAAACCTATATATTTTTCCTTAACACCATACAAAAGCAGCTAAAAAGTTTAACAACTCTGACCTTCGTGACGTATCCTATTGCATCCTATGTTTTTTATTTTATTTTCAACCAGAGATAAGAATAATTAAATAAATTAAAATTCTACTTTATTTCATTATGTTACAGAATATATTAATGAAACCGTGATTATTTTTTGCTTTATTATACATTAAAAAACAAAGTATTTGAAAACAAAGCATTCATTGAGAATAGCATTGTTTCGCACGAACGAAAATAACTTTCAGTTCTATTTAAAAGACGAAATTAAAGGATAATGAATGTCAGATCCTTTTCATCAGTTGTCTCATATTCTATGTATGGAGTGGGTGTTAAGATCTCTTTTTAACTGCCACCTGCTACTGTTTCTGCACTGAATTTCTTAAGCAAATTGATTTTTTTAAATGCTCGAAATAATGGCCTTAAAGTTGTTAAAATCTTCTAAAAGAGCCCGGTTCTCTTGTTCTCTTGCAAGACAGATGATAATACAGTATTAATAATAAAACTTCCACGTCAGACGTGGGCAGTCGAACTGATTTAGAAGAACTTTATTCGAAATTATTAATAATTAGTTGGGTGCTTACATTTATGTGTGTTTAATACCAGGATTTAATAGGGATGTAGGCAAAAGAGGGTAGAAGAATAGGTAGGTAGAAGGTAGAAGAACTGAAAAACGGGGAAATTTTGTTTCGAAGCATTAAGATATAAATATAAATATTAAATTTATAATTGATAACGAATATAAAATTATTATTAATTGTTATTGATTATTTATTACTAATTTATTATCTATTTACTTATTTTATTTACCATTTATTTAATTTTTTTATTCAATTATTAAATTTATAATTGATAATGTATAATGAATAGTAAAATATATTTTTTTCTATTTCGGGGCGGAGACCATATCGACCGTGGGTTGTACTAGCAGCCCAATAAAAACCAGCCTTTTTATAAAGGTTGTCTGGAGAACAGTTCATAAAAGATTGCGCAGGCCAGCTTCTAAATGTGTAAAATCCATAACAGTGTCCGAAGAACACAGAACACAGTCTTTGTCTTTGTAAAAGGTCATGTCCAGTCTAAAGTCTAAAATTTGCAGTAAAAACCGAGAGAGAATGTTCCAGGGAGAGGGGGGGGGAGTGATGAACTCCAGACCTCACCCATTACAACTTCAACATGGTCATCCCAGAGGGACATCCTTTTATTACACCACATATTTGCTGATAGGACAGAATAAAATGTAGCTGTTGCAAATTGCATCCATTTTTTACAAGGATGTCAGCTATTTTCATTTCCCGGAATGTTAGTAATCCATTGAAGAACAGTAGCTTCCAGCCAGTAGAAATTGCGTGATTAAAAAGCATCTCAACTTCCTCCATTTGGTAGGAATTACTTATTGCAGGTGAAGCAACAGCCAAAATTGTAGACTTTCTTAAGTGGTGTAGACAAATTTAAATGGTTTAGAATGGCTCGTTTTATGGACTCGATCTCAGCTGAATAGTAAAATATATCAATTAGATAAATCACACTACTTGATATTTAAAAAAAAAATTTTGTTTATGTTGTGACTAATTTATTATGTATACCTTAATACTTATTTATGATTTAAACTTTATTTCTTTTATACGTTTTTCCGAGTGCAATAATTTTGCATGTTAATTATCGCTTCAAAATACTAACAAGGCTTTTAATTGAAACGAATATTTTTTTGGAAATATAACTTTATCTTTCTTAAATAAATTAAAATTTTGGGAAAATATGGAGTTATAAGGATTGGTCGTTAAAAGTTCGTCTGAATTACATTCTCTGTATGTGAACGTATGACAAATCGGGGATTTTCACTATTAAACTCTTTTACCAAATAAAAATAGTATAAATTCTCACAAAAAAATATGTATAACAGTTATATACAAAGATATGTATATCGTTCTACACTTTTATTTATAGATTATTTAACACTTAATTATACTGAAAAAGCATATGTGCGTTAGCCTACAAGACAAAGCCCAAAAAAGTCGTTGACTTCGTTTCCAAGATCTCAAATATGCAATTATTTATATTACATGATTCAGTAAATAGTAAATATATAGTTTTTAAAGAAACAAGCGAATAATTTAATAAATATAAAAATAAATAAAAGTTCTTTATTTAAATTAATAATTAGTTAATAATGTATATACAAGACAGTTCAATAGCAATAAAAATTTTGATTTATTCTTCAAATATTTTTTTTGTATTTTTTATAAATAAGTTTTTTAGAATTAATTTCTGTTTTACTGCGTTATTTTATTTATTTATTTTATTCAGATATACTTTTAAAATAAATTTTACAAACTATGCCATGCTGTTAATTTATTAAATAAAAAGTGTGCAAAAAATTATATTAATAATATGCCAACTTTTTAATATAAATATAAAATAAAATATTTGCATTCATCTTTTTCAACTTTAACTGGACTTATTTTAAACAAGTCGTTCATTGATAGTTATCAACCATCGCCATTTTGATCAAATACATAGACCCAATTTTTCCAACATAATTTAATAGAATTTAGTCTTTATTTTAAATATTCCTGTAGTTTTGTTTTTTAACTGAAGGAATTTTCGAAGCCTAATTTCCAATAATTAAATAAAATGAGTTTTGCCAATGAAATTCCCTTTACAAAATAATTTAGATTGGGAAAAATTCGTAAACAACAACAAGTGTTTGAAAAAATTATTTTCAGGGAATTCCAAAAACCCACACTGCAAAATAAGCTACATAAGAGACATTTGAATAAACAAGACATGGGGTCTCTTAGATAAAATAAAATGGAACTAAGGTAATTAAATAACTCAAAATAAGTGTTTCCCTTGGGAACTGGTACTGGGAATTTTCCCTATAACTTAATATATTTAATTCATTTATCTGGAAACGTTTCACATTTGAGATTGTCATTTGAGACAACAGTTCGTAAATTCAATCAATCGGGAAAGAATTCATCTTCTGAAATACACCAGATGCTTTATGCACCAGTTTCTTCTGGAGGAGACAAAATTAAGAGAACTCCTTATTAAAATCTTTTATTATCTGTATTATACTGAAAAATTTTTTTCTTTTATAAAAATTTTTTAAGTTTGAGAAAATGCAACAACAACAACAAAAAAAAAAAAAAAAAAAAAAAACGTAATGAACAGAGGAACAGAGAAGTTCTTACCATTTGATATCTGCGGCCTCTCCAGTGGATCGTAGCCTCTTTCTGTCAGCAGCAGTTTGAAGCTGGTTTCGGACAAGTGCACCCCATGGCTGGAAAAAAAGAAATTAATTAACAAAAACGCAGTAAACCATGATTATATATATATATATATATATATATGCAGAGTGATTCATCGATCATGAAACAAACTTTGAAGAGTGGTATAACTTACTAAAACATGTATTTTTTTGTGTAGAAATGCATGGTCTGAAATGATGCATTATGCAGCAAGCAAACTTTCAAACGAATTTCTCGCAACAGCTAGACACAGTGCAGTAACTGACTCTCCTCAAGTGGCGAGTTTCAAGTCCTCTGCTTGGCAACCCAGATGCGAACTCTATTTTATTCTTACTCTGTGTTTGCAAATGTGTTTTTTATTTACGAGACTCAATTGATGAATATCTGGAATTCTTAATTGAGGAATTTTACTGGAATATCCATTGTGGCCTGGAACTGCTCGCCAATCCGTCCTTCGACCCCACCAAGCATGTATTACTATGAGTGGTCGTAATTTTCAGCATTTAATGTAAACATTGAATCAAAGAAGTATTTTTCCATGATGTTGTCAATAAACAATGTTTTGCCTTTCATGTCACATTTTTTGGAGTTCGTGCCTCAATGCGTCCCTTCCGACCCTACATACCTACACAAAAAAAATGCAGATTTTAATAAGCTGTAACTTTTTATTAAATCTCAAAGTTTGCCCCGTGACCGTTGTATCACCTTGTATTTTATAACCCAATGATATTTTCAGAGCAAAATCGATTAATTCGTAAAACTTGTAGATCACTTTGCATATAAATGCTTGATCACTTTGCATGTTGTGCAATAAATTTCTCACTTACCAAGTCAGTTCACTAATCTTCATCCCTGAGGAAATAACAGTATTTTTTTAGCATCGGTGAGCCTGTTGGTCCCGGTCTAATTAACCTTAAGTGTGCAAAAAATGACTGTAGAGTGACAAATTAAACCGTGACATCAAAAGCACCCAGCAATCCTCGAATCCAGCAAAAGGCCATTCCAACTTACAAGTTTATTATATCTATTCCAAACAAAGGCACTTTTCTGTCTGGAATCGTGCTGAACTCTCTTTGTTTAGACATTCTTTTAAACTCTCTTTGTCTCCCCACACGTTGTTGATGAGGTTTCCTCTGCCCATATTTGTATAATTAAAATACCACATGTAGAAACTATATTGGCTGGAGAGAATTTCAGTCACACACACAGTTTTATGAATATTGAATCGCAAAAGTGGTGTTATCTATTACAACTAATCTATAACAAGTAATCTATAATATCTCTAACATGTAATCTATAATAATGTCACAGGCAAATTTCATAAGTGAAACGAAATAATATTAGGCTTGTTTATGTAAGCAATGCCTAAAATCCCAGTGCTTAAAAACATTACATATCAATAAATTTTTAATTTCATTAGTTTAACATAATGAGTGTTCATAACGAGCAATTTAAAAAAAAAATTATTTTAATTAACATTATGTTAAGAATTTTTTTGTATTAAATTTAAGATTGAATTCGAAAGATTTAATGAAGATTACATTCACAGGAATTATAACCCATTGAATTATAAATTATCTGAATCAGAGTGCTCTAAGTAATTTTAAATTACGGATTCAAATTTATAAAGTTCCGAAGTTATACGGTAATGCATTTTTATACGTAAAGTAGCTGCTGAAAGTGAAATAATTTGCCTTGCAAATTACTGAGAACCATTAAAAATTCTATTAAATATAATTCACGATTTTAAAACTCAGCAGACATAGTTATTTAAGTCGAATGGTGGTTTTCTACTACTGAATCAGTGCAGATGGACGGAATAATTAGTTCATTATCTGATTAAATTACATGCTTCCTTTTCATGAGCAATATTGGGTGTAACTCAATATATTTTCTGAAATATAGATGCTCTAAGATGACGAGGGTATGCAATAAGGAGATAAATTCTGCTAAAAAAATTTAGTATCAAAAGTCAATGATAAGACATGTTTTGGTGCTACTGTGATGCACGAATCAAGAATGATTGCGTTAACGAATCCCGCGTTCATGAAAGAAATACGTTCAGGAACGAATATGTTAATGAATTTAAAACATACAATAATTATTTTTTATTGGAACATTTTAATGGTTGACATATTTTTAAAAACTGCTCAATTTATTAAATTAGATTTTACTGGAGAACTATAATTAAATTTTATATAAATTTTTTAAGCATTTTTAAGTTTCAAGTTTTTAAGTTACAAAATTCGAAAAAAATTTCTAAAGAAAACTTCTCATAATATATGTTATAACTGGATTTGTTTATCTCATACCACCACTCAATCTTAAATTTCAAAAAAAAAAAAAAGAAAAAAAATTATAATTTTCCAATTTAAATGCTATCATGCAAAAATAACTAAATCAGAATTACAGAAAATATAATACTTTCTTTCTTTAAAACAGAATTACAAAAAAAAAACCTATGACTCAAATATTAATTAAACATTATATAATTTAATAGATTGAAACTAAAATTTAATAAAAATAAGTAAATGTATTAAAATGTAAAGTGAAAACTACGAATATCATAACAAATTATAAGCGTTAATAAAAATATTTCAAAAAAACAAAATAAAAATAACTACATCGTTATTGCAAGAGTCTATTTATAAAATACTCGAATAAAATATTTGTAGTATTTGTTATGAAAAACGTAATAAAAAATATAGCTGTTGTTAAAATAAGTGATGATAATGGTGAGTATAAAATTTTATAAAAGGCTGGATCGATTGCGTTAAGAATCCCGCGTCTCGAATACATAACGTCTCGAATGTTAATATAATATTATAACATTCGAGCCCTTTTCTGTTATGCCACTTACGTGAAGATCTAATGGTATCATTAAGGGTGTCCCATTATTTTTTGGTCGAGTTTACCTACATGTTGTCCAATAACATGTAAGTCAAACCACAATATATTTTCCTTTTGAAAAAAAGGACTTAGTTATTATAGTTTTCGTATCAATATTAAATTTTTAAATAAACGAGTATTTTCTTACAGTAATTATTAAAAAGAACTTATGGTAAATATGCAATATTTCAGTAATTTATATTCTGACAATATTCTGACACAGTTCTCTTCAAATATCGACGAAACTATTAGATTGCTTCTTTTGTATTTAATGAGAATTATTCTTATTATTAATTTAAAATTTTATTTGTACTTTCGTCGTTTTTTTCCATTGCATTTTTCTACCTCCGTTGTAATTTATTTATTTTTATAATCAAAAACTATTACTGTTTTAATCTGTTTTCTCTCAGATTCTTTTTTCAGATATGGTTTTCTTATGATGGGAAATTTATTTATGACTTTTTGAAGTATAGAAAAATCATGTAGCCAAAATAACACTTTTACATAAGTAATGAAAAGGTGATATTTCTTTAATGCATTTTTGACGTTGAGGAAATCACTGCCGTTTCCATCGACATAAACGTCATATATTATTCAACGATCGAACGATTCAAAATCGCAATCTTTAAACTAATTTATTAGCATATTCTCAAAGAAAAAATGAAAAAATGCATTTCGAAAATAGAGTACATTCAGTGTCTTTCTTGCTCTTCACTGTAATACCAATCAATTTATTGATTTGTTTTAATATTTGATTATTTTCAACGAATTATTCGGCATTTTATCAATTCCGAATCTGTAGAATGTTTTTTGATTGTTGATAAAATATTGCTCTGAAAACTCTCATTAAATAGTTAATAGTGCTCTGAAAACTCTCATAGTTAAAAATAACTACGTTTCTTTCAACCTGCAAGTTTCAAATGAAATATTTTATTTTTCAAGCAAAATAAAAATAGTTTTATGCATTAATAATAGTGCAATTATGTAGTATGTTATGTATTAATAAGTGCAAAGAAATTAATAATAATAATAAGAAGAAGAATTATGAAAACATGTGAGGTCTCTTTATTTAGTTTTGTAATTGTACTATTATTTTATAAAAGAAATGCAGCGTTTATTTTTTTATAGAATTTAACAAAAAAATTAATTTAATGAATTTCTAATAAAGCATTTCTATTTTGTAAATCAAATAGCTAATTAAACTTTAAAAAATCATTTATGGATAGGATAAAAAATTCCTTAATTAATGTAGGAATTAATATTTTTAAAATTTATAAATAATTAAAATATTAACAATAAATAGTATTGATAAAATATTTGAAAACTACTTTATCTTCATTTTTGAACTCAATTACTAAATAATATTTTTTTTTAATTAAGAAATAAGTAATGAATACAAAATTTTTAGAATTGATTATTTTCATGAAATTTTTAAAAACATTTATTAACTGATGAAAAATAAAGTAATTTATAAATTTTTTGCTTAACATATAATTATATACTCATTATAATTATTATAAAATTATAATTAATATATTCATAAAATATAAAATTATAATGAGGTTCTATAAAATTATAAAATTACAATGAGGTTCTATAAAATTATAAAATTACAATGAGGTTCCATATACTCATTATAATTATTACAAAATTGGAAACAGTAATAATAACTCTTTTCATTGATGTCTTTAATCAATTAAAACAATATAATTATTTAAGTGATGGATAATATAAAAATAAATATAATTCAATCATCCTCAAATATACAAGGAATATGACAAATATTAATATCATAAAAACAAAATGCTAAATGTACTAAAATGTGAATCGTAGTAAAAGAATACAATTAAACAAAAAATAATTTATAATTTATTTATAAATCTATAATTTATATTTAAATAATTAATAATATTTTATTGAGTTAATAGGTTGAAGATATTCACATATTCATAGTGGCTGAAGACATATGTGTGGTTAGTTCAGACGGCACAATATGTTTTCGTGGATTTTAATTTGTCCCTTACTAAACGAATATTGTGAAATCCTTTTAACAATCAAATGAGAGCATATGAATGACTTCCATTTCGCGTTTTCAATAACATTTTAAGCAATCGAATATTCAAGTTCGATTTCAGGCAATTGCAGAAATGTCTCGAAATGATTTCCATTCTTACAAGTGATATCGAAACTTCAGTCATACTTTGCAGTCTCTTTGAGACGTACCAAATATATCAGAAACCAATGCAGTCAATATTGAGATCTCTGACGACTCTGTAAATAAACAGTGTCGAAAAAGCTGTTTGGATGTCTCGGATATCAATTAGAATTCCTCGAAGTCCCATCTAAGATACATGAAATGTTTTCTGTTTATTTTTTATTTATATTGTAAAAGACTGCGTATATATATCTAACATAAAAATAGATATAAATCAATTATTCTCAAACATACAAGGAAATATGATAAATATTTTTGCGAATATAAATATTAATATTATAAAAACAAATCGATATGCTAAAATATGAATCGTGGTAGAAGAATAGAATTAATCAAAAGATAATTTTTTTGTTTCTGTATCTTCTATATTCTTACATGGATTTCTATAGAAATACGAAATTTGTTGAATCTATTATTGATATTCTGTGAAGCGTTATTTTAGCATTACACGTCATATAGCGAAAATTGAAAAAGTTATCCACTGCTTTAAAACTAAACTTTAGAAGCATGGGTCTGATAAATTATGTCATTCGAATAAAACTCACAAAAAAAAAATATTTTTGGTAGAACCCATACTGAATTTGGAAAAGATTTTGGAGGTATATGTATTGGCTCTCCACGTTCAATCGCTTCATTTGGAAACAATTATTATCTAACAAAATCATCCTGCTGAAATAAATTAAAATCAAAATTGCGGGTGTTGAACACACCTGTTTCTGGTATGATCCTTTTAAAATAAAGAATACATTTTGCAAACTTCACTGCTACATAGGAAAGGCTAAAAGAGATCTGGCAGGAAGTCATTTAAAAACATTCTTTAATGCTTCATATTACTAAAGAATAAAAGGTGCTACTAAGGTACTACTATTACTGCAATTGTAATAAAGATGTAATGAAAAAAGAACAATAAATTATTCTTTCTTTTACCTCAAACAGCATTTCAATGGAGTATTTGATTAGTGATATTAATTTATATGGTAAAAATCTTTCCCTGTCTGTTAAACGATAAACTCGTTGAAAAGCTGTTGGATCATAGTTGATCGCACAACATATCGATAAAATCCATTGCTGATCTAAATTGGCAATGTCTTTTTACTATCTGATTGAACTTCCAACAGCGTTTTTAAAAAGCAAATTTGTTTTAATCATAACAAGTCAATTTAACCGTGAATTATGATAGTAACAAATAATGTTGGTAAAAGATTAATTAATTAATTTAAATAAGATTATATTTAAGTATTTACAAAAAAGAAACTTTATAATTTTTTCCTCGCGAGTTTTTTTTTTTTTTAATGTTAATAAATTCAAAAAATATTTGATTTTCTGCAACAAACACATTGGTGAAAACTCTTTTCATTAATTGTTAAATTTATTTTAAAAGCTTTAATAAGTTCAAGTTAATATCCCTAACTATAATCTCCCATGTTTTTTTTTTTCTAATGCAGCTGGCAATACGAGACAGTTATCTATAAGCAAAAGGTTGTACCGCCGTTAGTCACTACCCATTGGCCACGTGTAGTTGATGATAGGCTACGGAAGCGAGTAACACTACCCCCACAACGATCCTATTAGACCGGACCAACAGTTTAAAGGGGATTCCAAACCACTACAAACACCCATGGCACGGTCGGACACCACCGAACCCGAAACTCACTCGTCCATCGGGCCCTATAATATTTCCCATGTATTATATGACCTACCCATATATAAAGCCTTCTATATATTTCCCAGGTATTATATGTTATTATGAAATTACCATAAATAGACAAATTTATTTATTTTCTTGAATTTCTAGAGTTAGAATTTATTATTCAAGACTTAAGTTTATTTTTCGGCAGTTGTTTGTGCAGCAGCCCACTTCATTAACATTTAAAAGTTTCCCAAGTTGTGTTTATCTCGTGCATGCCTTAATGGAACACCTGCTCCAGTTAATGATAATTTAGAGTTTTGAAAATGAGTTGCTTTAGATCCGGATTGCTACGAAAAGGTTACTCTCTCTCTCTCATTCATTAACATTATTTGGAAACATTACCTTTACTTCAAGATTCTTGTGTGGGTTTTAAGTTGCATTTAAAATAAAAGCGTATTAATTTTTTTAATCCAAGAATTAAATATTTAAAATTGAAATTTTTTCCATGAAATGATTTATCACTTTCAAGTTTCAAGATTCAGTTCAAATTTATTTCTATTTTCTTTTTGAAAAATTTTCAGTTATGTTTTCATTATAAGCTAATAATAGTAAACTGAAGTCATACACTATTCTCGTAGATATCATAACACTGTAAAACGATTTCTTCATGTCAGACAACTGTCATTTGGCTTTAATATTTTGTGTGTCCTTTCATTAAAGTGTGGATAACGTAGTTAATTTTAGCATTGAACGCGTCAAAATTGCATCAAATAAAATACTTGTTGGAAGTTTTACTTTTCTCTTTTAAGTACAGTTAAAGTTTCAAATACTTTAAAGTACAGTTAAAGTCCACCGAATTCTTGAGGTAGTTTATAGGTAACATTTATCAAATGAAAGAACTTGAAAAAAAAAAGGCTGTCATATTCTTCAGATAGTCCTGCTTTTGATAGCCACTTGTTTAAATTAATGAGACAGGGCTTGTCTTTGCAACACTTCTTTTGAAAATCATTTGTGTTTAGCGATGACCAATTCTTTCATAGAAGTATTAATTAATTTTTTTAATGAAAAAAAATGCCATTTTTGAGAAAAGTCACTCAAATTAAGTGCAATTTATATCTAATTAAATTTATCTTGTACTATTTAATTGTATTACGCATCATATGTCTTCTTAATTATTATAGGGCAATATATATTTAATTAAATTTATCTTGTACTATTTATTTATGTGTTCCTATGTCCTCTTTTTTTGCAATTTGTTTATAATACGGTATCGCTACTCCTTTAATATTTTATTTTATTTTTTAAATTATTAATTATATATTATAATTCTTTATTTACTAATGTATATTTGCATTGATAAATTTAACTTTTCAAAAATTTGCTTCAAATTGATTTAATTAAGAAATAATTTTGTTTTGTACTTTATATCCAAATAAAACTTGCCGAACAGAACACTTTTAATAATTTATTTTCATACTAGCTATTGTTCATTTAATTTTTTTTTTTTTTTTGTCTAATGAAGCTGGCAAACACTTAGACAGTTGTCTTTTGATGCCTTAAGGTAAGCGCTCACTTAGCACTACCCAGGAGGTGCTTGTAGCTAGAAGTTAAGTTACGGACGCAGAATAACAATATCCCCGCAACGCTCTACGATCCTATTAGACCGGGACCTACGGTTTAAAGTGGATTCCACTACAAACATCCATGGCACAGCTGGGATGGAACCCGAAACCTGTGGTACCGAGCGCCAGAGCTCTAGCCACTCGACCATCAGGTACCTGTTTATTTAAAAATAGCGAATCGGAATTATATTGATTGAATTTTTAAATATTTACTCAAAACTTAAAAAACTTTAATTACTTAAATTTAAAGCTTTAATGTATCTTAAAATACATAATGTGTAAAGTTATTGTAAAAGTCTTACTACTAATTAACAATTTTTAAAAAAATAAATTTTGCAATGTATTTTTAATTGGCAAGTTCAAATGAATTAGGAATTTCAAAATTGGGTAATTAATAATAATTGAGCAAAAATATTTTATCTTTCACGTGCTAAAAGAGAAATTCGATATTCATGTCCTATAGTAAATTCAATATTGTTGCTCAATATACTCGTAAATCTCGTATGATGGTCTTGGCTGAGGTCGTTCACTTCCCTGCGATTAATAACTTTCCCCCTGCATAATCTATTTCGGGTATTAAACTCCCGACTCCATAAAACCCTTAAAACATTCGCTCGGGCGGGCTTAGCCAGTTTATCACTTGCATAGGAGGGATTTAGGATTTCTTAACATATCGATTTCTTGATTTTTTTTTTTTTTTTTACATTACTCAATAATGTTTGAAATCCTGTATTATTATTTTATCACTAAATCCTTAAAAGATAAGCCTCATAAAGAAATCAAATCAGTAACGGATTTAGGTTCGATGGCGCCCTAGACCCAAGTTAATTTGACGCCCTTATATATAATAATAATATGAATAGTAATAATGGATTACCTAATAAAAAATTTAATTTTAAATTCTATTTCAAAATTATTCTTTGCAATGTTATTAAAAATAGTTATCAATTTATTTTATTCAATTCCTTCTATTAGCTCACACTCTCCCTATATATATCTTGTTCAAATTTTCAATCCTTAATAAAATATTTTTTATTCATCCACTCAAGTTCAAATACAGTTTTTTTGAACTTGTAGTGGATGACACTTGATGTTAAAACAGTTTTTTCAAGTATTAATTCAGTAATTAAATTTAATTAATTAATTTTAGTTTTTTTTAGATTTAAGTTGCATATATCTACCAATAGATGGTGCCAGATAAACTTTAAAAAAATGAATGAAAATTATTTATAAAGGACTTTCTGCAATAGAGTGAAAAAAAAGTAGGAATTGACTTTTAAAAAAAAAATTATATTACTTGTTTTCAATGTATATTGCATTCAGATTTATTTGCAGATTTATGGTAAAAATGTTTGTTCATCAAATTTCTATGGTTAAATTATTTAACGTAAAAAATTTCCTAACGATGCTCGTGGAACTCCACATAACTCATTTTAAACATATTTGAGAAAGATGTTGTCACAAATAGTCTATACATTGCAAAATCAGAGATCCAGTATTTACCCCGAAATAATGAAGTTCAGCAAAAAAATTTCGAATAAAAAATAGTTTTCTTTAAACATATTCCGAACTTGTTAGTGAAATTTTAAACTAAAGAACAAAAAGAACTTTATCCAAAGCAATATTATGCAAGACTCCAATGCTTTGTTAAAATCGTTAAAATAATTTACAGATATATAAATCTAATGCTTACAAAAATTCAACAATAGTTGCACTAATGAACATTATAAAACATGGAGCCCGAGTCGTAGCTCAGTGGTAACTTGAGCATTAGGACTGAGGTTCAATTCACTGTCGGCTTTGTTGTAGATACTGCTTCAAAAACGAGGAGGCTCAATGGCGTTTATAATGTTTCAACCAAATAAGCGCCAAACAAAAAGAAGAATATCTCGACAAAACAAAATTTATCACGCATGAGTAATTTCAAAAATTAATCATTGAAAATTAATACAGGGAAAAAGTCCCTGTCAGCAATTATTTTTTAATTCTTTAATTTAAGAATAAAGGTTATAACGTTATTTCCATATTTAAGCATTAAACTGTGATAAACGTTTCTAATCTTAAGTATGTTGAAAAGTTAACTTAAGTTGATTTCTTGCCCAATACCTCATTTTTTTCATGCTTCTTACTATACAGCATTTAAGTGGGAAAAAGCCATTTCCTAAAACTGAGCCTTGAATGGGGAATCGCCCTATCACTGCTCTATTTTCTTATCCCTTCTCCTTCCAAAAATGTCGGTCCTATAGTAGGAAGAGGAATGCCTCATGATAAGGAGTGCGGAGGTAGGGAAAATAGCCCTGGAGCATAAAATGCCCTGGAATAGAGCTGATTGAATTCGCGCGGCCCCCTTGCTTGGGGGAAGTGATGTCCATCCTCATATCGATTAACCCTCGAATGTTTATAATTTTTTCCCCGGTAATATTTATTTACAACAACGATATACCCTCGAGCGTTTTTCGGATACTATTTATTTACAACAGCGATTCGTTGACCTCAGTGGGTGCGATGGTGGTGAGTATTCATGTTATGATGTCAGTGGTAGCCAAACAAGGCAGTTTTCGATACATTGCAGCTGAGTTTTTTTTTTTTTTTTTTTTTTTCATAAAACGTTACATTCAGTAATTATTTTATTGCCCTTATATTAATTTGGTGCAAGGAATTGGTATATTGGGTTTCAGTTTAATTTAATGATTTTCGTTTAATTAATGTTTAATTTAATGTTTTTTTTTTAATGTTTTTAGCTTCTATAAGAACTGAAGCTTAGGATACCTTGGGACAGAATGATAGCAATTTCATTTCATTGAATTCACGTAATAATGCTCATTCTAATATCAATTTACACTTAAATGTTTACTTATTTTTTCGCTATTTTTTATTTACAACAATGATTCATTGACGTCAGTTGCGTCATTTGGTGCTGTGTTATTAACAGTAACCATTGAACTATTTATTGACATAAAACGTGAAGTACAGTCAGCACTTGTAATAGCGTAACTCTATAAAAAAGGCAATAGGGAGAAGAGATGGTATAAAAGGGTATACTCAATTTAATTTTTTAATGGCTATTATCATGTGTGAACAGAGAGAGTTTTAGAATTAGCATCATCCACTGAAGGACTTGATTAAATGAAGACAACGAACAAAATTCTAGAAGAGTATTAGAAATCATCTACTACTGTGCCCAAAAAGTAAAACCAATTTTCAATTTAAATTGCCCGGGCTTGTGGAATTTCAATTCTTTTTTTCTTTTATAGGTTTTTGGCACTGTCCTTCACATCTTTGTAAAATTTGATGTCAAAATATTCATTAGTGTTTGAGTTACGCTTGGCTTTGTGAGACGCTAAAACTGATTCCGGTAATTTTTGAAATGTCTGAATTCATTGAGCAAAGAACTTGCATTCAATTTAGTTTTCGGAAACGTATAGAATGCTGCAGAAGGCATTCGGTTAGCAAACTGTATCGGAAAAAAATGTTTACAAGTGGTATAAACAGTTCAAAGAGAACGCGTTGAAGACGAAGAGCCCTCTGGTCGACTGACAACCTCAACCGACGAAGCTCCCGTCCCAAAAATTAAAGATTGGGTGCTTGCAAACCGTCGATTTACAATTAGAGACCCTGCTGCTGATGTTGGAATTTCAAAAGGATCGGTCAATTCCATTTTGGACCTCAAACGCGTCAAATCTCGATTGGTCTCTTAATATATTTACACTGCCCGACTCGTTGCTTAGTGATAACATGCCTAGATATCATGAAGGAGTCCCAGGTTTGAATGCACTGGTTGCGTACGTTGCAGTCTAGGTTCCTTTATACATTTAACAGAAACAATGCATCGATATGCCAAATTATGCAATTACTTGAACTGGGAAAGGAATATCAATAAAGTATTCATTACGATCAATAAAACAGTTCCTTTAAATTAAAAATAAAAGATTATTATGCTTACAAAACATTTTTATTTTTTCATCAATTTAAATAACAAACACCCCTTTCCAAATATGAAAAGAAAAGTTTAAAAATAGAACGATAAATTTGAACAGTAAAAAAAAAAAAAAAAGAATATAAAATTTTAAAAATTAAAAAACGATATTCTTCTCAAAAAAGTTTTTCTTTTTAGAATTTAGCATATAAATGTTTTTAATTTATATATTATATAATTATTAAAAAACTATTTCATTGTAATTACAAAATAAAAAAGAAAGAAAAATCGCAAAGAAAGTTTGAATGAAAATGAAATTAATTTTATATTTTCTGTGTACGTTGCAAATTCTTTAAATGTCATCTTGTAAAAAGAAAAAATATAGATTCCGAATATAGAAAATTCATTGACTCTTCACAAAAAAAAGTCTGCGCCTTAAGACATTTTTCATTTTTTTTTTTTTTCTTATCTTAACTTTATAACTAATTGCTCAAAAACTAAAAGATAAAAACTAGTCATTAGCAAAGAAACTACGAAATATATTTGTTAATTGGCATTCTTTATTATTATGCTTTTAGTTAGTACTTATTAAATGATTTTTATTGCATTTATATGAACTGCCATTATTGTTTCTCCTGAACATTTTGATTAAGATTGAAATAACTTATATTAACACGGAACTAAATGTTCAGAAGCTTTGTTTTTCTTTGTTCATGTTATGAGAATCAGAAATTTGACATCTTCATTATTATCAATTGATTTTAACTACTATTTTACAATTATATTACGGTTATACTATAGTTATGATGCACTTCCAAAGTGGCCCGCAAGATCATTTGGTTTCATCTCTGCTCTACACCAATACAGAGAAGATGATTTATTTTCTTTTGTTTAGAAAATATGCTTTCACATTTTGTCTTCAGAAAATCTAATTAAGTTGCCAGTATTTCTCTTTAATTCATATTTTTCAGGAAATTAAGGAGTATTTTTATACAAAAGTTATTCCCTTTTCTTAATTTCTTAATTAATTTTATAACTTAAAATTGGCTTTATGTTATCAAAAAATGTATTTTTTTTTATATTAATTATAATATGAAATTCATCTTCTTGTCATATAACTTTTTAACAATAACGTTTTTTTCAAGAAAAGAATACAATCAGCGAATATCTTAATTTTTTTTATATAATAAACATAATGATTTTAGATTTTTTTAAAATTTTGTTATAATCTTTACAAAATAGGTTAGAATTTCACAATTTTTTGCAAACATTTTGTGTTATCTGTTTTTTATTTTGTTATTTTTGTTATGAGATATATATAATAACTAGATATTTTTCTTTTTTCTTTAAAAAAGTAGACCATTGTATAAAAATCCCCTCGGGTTGTTTTCTCAATGTCTTTGAGGTGTTAATATAGATGTTCTCATCCAAGCATATTAGTTTCGAACAATACAGCAATCACTTTTTCGAACGTCGTCAGCTTTTTAATTTTGTAGATTTTTCTATTGGTCATTTTTTCTATTGAGAGATACTATATAAACGCTTTTCAGCTACTAAACGTGTTTTGGGATTTAACTTTTAATAGATTCTTGGAGAAAAAATTAAAAATGTTCTTCACATTTATTATTTGAAAACAAAAATGAATTCTACTTTTACATATCAAGGATTTTATAATAATATTTGTGGGAAGTATCTTTTTTTTTTGGAAAAATTGTAGGATATTGTCATGAAGATGAAAACAACCGCCTAATTTTAAGAACAAACTTAAAATTAAAAAAAGCTAAATTTATCAAAAGAATACTCTTTATCATTTACGCATTCTTATACTATACGCATTCTTTTAGTGGTATTTACAGATTTTCTTATCATAATAATTGTAGTAAATAGCGGGTTTTTTATAACATAATAACAGTATTTACAGATCCTTTTACTGTAAACATGATAATGATATTAATAGATTTTCTTTAAATTCCCATAGAATAAAAATTCCTACAGATCGAAAAAATAAATTTTGATTAACTCTTTGAAATAATGCGATGAAAACATTTTATACAATTTACAATGAAGAAGTAGCAGTAAGATTGTAAATCAAATAGAATTTTTCATAACCGTAACCTAAGTCCGACAATCGATAGTATGAAAATTGGACAGACAGATTCAAAAGTGACGTCATAGGGGAGGAAAAATGAAATGAAAAAAAAGATTAATTTTTAAACAATTAAAATTTCAGACTACACTAGATTAAAAGGAAAACTAAATGAAAAAAATTTAACACTAATTATTACACTTTTTTTTTCTGTCAACACTGCTTTGTGTGGTATCTAAATGACTAGCACCCTTAACAAGTAATCGATTCTCCCGTTTCCGCCGCTAAATCAGAGGTTTACCATTCCACACTATCCGTGATCGAACTATATCACTCTATATTGTTGAATAAAATAAAATCATTAAATTATAAAATAAAAATCATCAATCAGTATTATCTTCAATGCTCGTATTTAAGGAAAAATTACTTTTATAAATTTCTTCAAACCTGCTTTCTTGATCTGCACGAAATCTACCAGAAACTTATGTTAAATATACTTTGATGTTAATTAATATAGTTTTAAAGTTAATTTGCTTTTCATTTTAAAATGTTTGATTAATATATAAATCCTATTCAGACATAACGCGTAATTTATATTCACTATAATATTTCTAATGTAAAAACATTGAAATATTAAATACACATACAAATTAGTGCAATCGTAGCTCACATTTTTATTTTGTATGTTTTTTTATTCGAACAAGCACGTCATTTCTCATTCTATGCTGGGAAAATCTTTTCCCCAAACCATCATAATGAGTAGAGAGTACTGCGTTAGAAATTTATTTGCACACTAACGATTTTGTATGTTAAGTACGATTGCAATAATTCTTTTAATAACTTTTTCGTAACACTTGTAGAAACATATGAAATCAGTTACTAAAAAGAACATAATTCCTTATAAGAAATAACAATTGTCTGTCATTCGGGAGATTTCGTATGGAAAATTTGGACACAGTTGGGAGGCACCTTCATAAACAGGGCATTTACGGCAGAGCAGATATTCCCAAGCCACTTATCACATCTGTTAATGTCAAATGTCGTCTGCAGTGGTGCCACAACCCCAAAACCTAATCGATTGGCATGTGGAATACAGCCATGGGGTCAAATGAATCATCTTTCACACTTTTCCCCACAACTGGACGGGTGCACGTTTGTACACCTGCACAAGCATATGATTGTAAATATCTCCTTCCAGCGGTCAAGCATGGAGGTGGATATGTCCTGATAAAGGCGGCCGTGTTACGGTTTTCTGCTGGACCAATCGTAACCCTAAAAGAAACGATCACTGAGGAGAAGTATAAAGAAGTTTTAGCTGGGCAGGTCCATCCTATGACGTAAATTTTGTTTCCTGCAGGAGAAGGAATTTTCCAGGATTCATGCCAGCGAGACTTGTCCAATAATGGTTTGATAAACACAAGAACAAAGTGAAACATCTACTCTTGTCCGCAGAGTCCCTCGACTTCAATGGTATCGAACCGTTAGGATCTATTTTAGAGCGATCCATCGGCATCTCTCCCGAACTTTCACACTATCTTCATGAAGAATGGTTCAATATTCCTCTAAACAATATCCAACATTTGTATGCTTCGATTCCCAGGCGAATAAAAGCTGTATTACATACCAAACGGCATCCTACGAGATATTAATAAGGTATTCCTTATAACTCTAGGGTGTTTACAATATTTTAATAACTACATGTTATATATAATGATTGTGATAAGAAATGAAAGTTTAATACAGATTAAAAAAATCACTTAATATTAGCAAGACCAATAGTCAATTCATTTTAAAATCTCAGAAATATTAATGCAGAATTCAACAAAATCCGTATTCAAATGTTGCATCCTACTGTGAGGCAAAGTAGTTGCTAAATTAGTTCGCGGAAAATGATTATTTGAAAATGAACTCTGAATCTTTTTTTAGAAAAGTCCATTAAATAGCAGTAGAGAGAGGAATTCCCGCGGTGAGAAAAATCTGCGAAATGTCAACATGGCGAAATTTGAAAGTTTCATTTCCAAGCATGAATGAATTTTGATCAACGTTTTTTAAAGCCTTCAAGCACAGCGCTTTATTTGTGATAGCACGAAATATATGAGAGACTTGAATGAATAGTTTTAATCTGTATTTTAAAAAAGTATTGCTACAAAATCAAAGTTTGTGAAGGAAATATTCTTCTTTAATTTTAATACTTCTACTATGAAAATCTTCATATATATATGTAGTACAACTTTTAATTACTTTCTTCTTAGTGGTAAAAGAATAAAAAAGTTCGTAGATCGTTGCATTAACCCATTGTTAAAGTATCATCATTTCTACATAAAGCTTAAGTGATACTTTTAAAGATGTTTATGACATATTTGGCAATATTCTGCAATGGCTTTCCAGAAATTACTAATTAATTATTAAATTAGGAATTTCTGAGAATTTCCTTTGAATTTGAGTTCTCTTCTATAGTACTAATTATTGCTAATCGTTTTTGTTAATTTACGTTTGAGTTTACTTTATTCATACTTATAGACGTATTCATGCTTCATAAGCATGAATACGTCTATAAGTAAGTCTATAAGTAAGCATGAATACGTCTATAAGTAAGTCTATAAGTAAGCATGAATACGTCTATAAGTAAGTCTATAAGTAAGCATGAATACCTCTATAAGTAAGTCTATAAGTAAGCATGAATACGTAGGGAAGTTAATTAGGAGCAAACTACATCTTCTTTGCATTTTTATATTTTTTTTATTTACTAAATTTATCTAAGGAATTCGATTTTGTGTATAGGAGCATACCAAGCTCTAAAAAGCTATTTGATGTCAATAGAAGTTTCGGACATCTGACGCAATAAAAGTTATTGGGAACATAAATCATCATGAACAGAATATTAAATTTCCAAGTCGTTTTACAAATATTTTTGCATTATTATTTTCAGAAGCTGTGTAACTCGATTTTCGATTTCAAGCTGTTAAAATCCCGATAGGCAGGATTTTAGAATGCCTCCAGCTTATTTTACGAGAATGGATCGAGTACATAAATTTAGATGGAAGTTTTATAACAGAGAGAAAAACCAAGAATAGAATTTTCAACTTTTTTTGACAGATCGATGCAAATTACTTTGTGTGTAATTTGAGTAAAATTTTTTTTTTCCTTTTAAAAATGTGATTCATTAAAAAGATTCTCATATTTCCTGAAAAAAGAGACATTAAGTTCTAAAAAAATCACAAAAAGAAAAAAATTGGAAAAGAAAAAAAAATTATGTAACTAAGTCCATTTAAACTTTATATACATTATGTGATAATAATCTGGTAAGGGTAAAAGAAAAGAAATGAAAAATGGTACATAAAATTGTTATATTTTCTTAAAAACTGTTTAAATTTTAAAAAATGAACAGAAATAATCAAAATAGTTTTGTTCGAATTGCGTCAAAATAGCAACAAAAAAAAATCGACAATGTATATTGCAAATATTCTGCAAGAAACTTCGCACCACCTTGTGCCACACATACTAAAAAAAAGGAAGTCGACTTTTGCTTAGATAAAAAGACTCTGCTAAAATAAGTGTTTCATATTCTAAATTTATTGGGATTTTTTAAAAGTATTATGTACAAATAATTGAAGAGCAAAAATTTATTTACTCACCCAAAGTAAATTATCAAAATAATGAAAGACGATAAGAAATAGTAGGACCTGATGACCGAGTGACTGACAGGTTTTATGTTCAGATCCCGGAGGTCAGAGAGGTGGCTGTTTATAGTGGTTTGAGCTTTGCAGTGGTTCGCTAATTAGACAGTAAATCCGGTATAAGTATCCCTCGTGAACAACAAATGACCACAAAGAACAAACCAGGGGTTTGGAGGTAGGGCTAACAAGAAAATTCTCATGTTTAGAAAACTCAGAAAAAAACTCGGACGGATCTCATCTTAGATACTAGTGTCAGGATGGCCCTGGTAGTGGATCTTGACTGAGACTGCACTGGTTTATTTTCTTATTTGTCTCAAGCATTGACCGGAATCCGACTCTAGTGCTTTAAAAGGAGAAGAAAATAAGTAATGGTAGCTGTTTAAATGAACACCTTGTGAAGAAGCGCATTAATCCTTCACACTTGTCCAAAAAATTGTTTATTATATGAATGAGAGGAATTCGACCTTTTAAACCAAAAATTATTACACGGATTGCTATCTTTACTCAATATTTCCCTTTATGCTTTTTGAAATCAAGATATCTACTTTGGAATGAATTTTTTTCTCATTGAAAGGATTAGAATTTTCCAAGTATAAAAAAACATGTAATTTTGCATAGTTGATTTCTGGTCAACTAATCTGCAATCACAGTTGTAGATAAAAAAAAATAATGTTTCTTTGCCTTAAATTTTACAAAGGGAAAAATAATTACAGAGAGTTTTTGACTTTCTCCGTGAGGTAAATTTAAATTTTAAAAAAAACCTGAATTACATCAATTTAGAATAGAGTTTAATTATGTTCTGCATCGTTAAAATGATTCACTGTTTTAAAATGTTGCTAAAAATAACAATGAATTGAAGGCTATGCGAAGATATATGCTCTTATTGGATTGCTACAGAAAGATGTGAAAATCATGGGTTTAAGAATTCTTCACGTAAAAATAAGTGATATAATTCATAAAAAGGAAAAGAGACATCAAAGTTTGCATTGACTGGGAGAAAGGCAAAATGCATATCCCATAAAGGTACATATACTTCTTATTATATCTAAAGTTACTTACCGTGTTTAAAATAAAATCCCCCCGTCCCCCCCCCCCTCCAAAGAACAGTTGAAAAATCTTTAAGCATCTCTATAGAAACTATCAGCAAAAGTATAACATCTAATTTTAATCAAATAAAAAAACTTGATGCTCACTGACTAATTTCAAAACATGTTTCTCAAAGTAAGACTACATGCAGATTTTTGCATGAAAATTATTTGGCTGGTGAAAAACGGAAATATGTAGTTACAATTGATGCGGCTTGAATAATTTATATGCTTGTAATCGAAAAAAGATCAATTCACTACAAAAAAAGAATATAAAAAGTCCTAAAATTTCTTCTATGAGAACATGGAAAGTTTAGCTAAAGGTTTTCTGATTATTACTGGATTCTCTTATGACGGATGACTTAAAATATGGAAACTGAAGAAAATGTCAAAAATAAATCGAGTTATTGTCAGAAATATGTGCTGAGACCTGTTTTCGAAGACATTCTATTACTTTGCACAAGCAATCTCCACTGTATTAAAATAAATCAGGGCAAGACTACAAGTCCTACATCTACATGTAGTGGTTTATGTTTGGAAAAAAATAAAACTGGAAATGAGGTTATTCCTTTTAATTGCAACCCACCCAAATATTACAACGTAACTACAATGGATTATTGTACATTCGGACCTAAATTTGTGAATAGAATTTTTGAATTGAGTGAAAATCAGAGTCGTTAACTATTTTATGATTATCATTATAACAGAAAACTTAAAATAAAGAAAGCAGAAAAAAATATCAAAATTAACTCGTATTACTATTAGAAATAAGTATGTGTTAACACTTCTTTTTTTCAAAGAAGATATTCCATTACTTTATCCGACACGGTTTTCATTGCGTTAAGTTTCGTTATGAGAATAAGCCAGTCATACCTCTAAATCTAGTGCGATATATTTGGAAAAAAGAGGAGAACTGAAACCGAAATTGAGACTATTCCATTTAATTTCATCCCACCCAAGTCTAAGTCCTAAAGACTAAGTATGAGTCCAGATAAGATCCAAATCCCCTGAGGTGTCTCTTATGGAGTACTGTGCATTTGAACTTTTAAAACAAGCTATTTATAAGAGGCATCCCATTGGAGGGTGTCTGCAAGATTATAAAGGAGGAGTGGAACAGAATCAACCTTGATATTTTAAGACCTTGGAAAACATGATGCAATAGGATAGTTCAACGAAAAGATTAAACACATTAAAAAGTAAAATATTCTTATGTTCATTTATTTTTTTTTTTTTTTAAATCTTTACAAAAATGTTTAAGCATCCTTTGTAATCCCTCCTTTATTTAAATCTGTTTATTGAAACCTTCGATCAAAAGTTTAATATAGGAAAACTGCGTATAAAGAATTATGATGGTGTAATATTTTTTTCAAAGATCTCTTATTTCGGAATCTGTCAGTAGACAGACGGCCTCAGCCCATCATAAGCCTGTTGCGCGAATGCAGATGAAGAATATTTTTTTCAAATTCTTTAACAAGTTGAACAGCAAATACGAGAAAATTTACATTAACAATTCTCTTTAAATGAGATAAACACTAAATTTAAATACACTACGAAGAAAGGATGAGGAAAAATTGCTAAAAAAAAATTCCGACTATTGAGTCTAATACTATAGATTCCTGACCCTTTCCTTTGTTCTATGACATATGCTAATAGATTTGGAAAATTTATGAACTACATTCAATTACTTTTATGTAACATATATATTTATAAAGACCGTTTTTTCATAGCAAAGTATTTTATACAACTTTAAATGTATAGTATTTGCATTTACCTAAAGACATCCCTGTACTTTAAATTAGCTTACAAAAAATGAAATAACAGTATTAAATTAACAGTATAATTACAATAAAAACAATAAAACAATATAATAACAATAAAAATAATAGTATTAAATTAACAAGTACCAAAGTATTATAGTAGCACTTATCACAAGCGATAGAAAATGGTGCATTTTAATCCCAAAGATGCTCTATTTGTAATGCAGTAAATCTTATTTGTTCTTAAAAATAAAACAGCTTCCATGAGATCTTCTTTCATTATCGATCAAAATATCTTTTTATAAGCCTCAGTGCTGAGAAGAATCTCTCAACACTTACTTGGGTTCCTGGGATTTGTAAACCGACTCCTGATTCTGACTTTCTCCCGACTCCCCACCTCTGCTAAGAAGGCATTTTTAGTATAATATTTCCCAACTTTTAAATAGGATATGGAACGGAAATTCCAGTAATCTGTTTCTATTTAAGTGAATGAGATGTTAAAAAACTATACTACAAATTTCAATAAATCGCAATGTTTTTTTTTTTTTTTGTTTTTTTTTTCTTGTTTGTGAATTTACATTCTCACTCTCTTATAATATTAGTTTTGAATGAAAACCTTTTCCTTGCTTATAAATTCACATTCTTAGGCAGAACGAAAGAGTTCTTGTTTATGTATTCACATTCTTGTCTTCTTAGATGTCTTCTTTTAATCAGTTTTTTTACATAAAAATTCGCAATATTTTAATCTTAGAATATTCTTTGTAAATAATTATTTTGCTTTTAAATTCATATTCTTGCTTTCTTACACTATTATCTTCTAATATATTTTTGCTTTTTTGCGAACATTTTTACTTTCTTTCAATTATATCCCACAACACTGTGACAATGATAAGATTTCTGAATGTACCATTTAAATAATTTTCAATGATATTTTTAGCACAATCTAGTGTTCTATTGAAATTTCTCTAAAGCTATTAATGGTCATATTAACATCTATACATTCGGACTAACTGGTAGGAGTTTTCTCTCGTACAATACGCACATGCGGGGTAGTGCC
>BPLQ01009733.1:469599-493484 GCA_021605075.1 Caerostris darwini | reverse complement strand
CCCCCCCCCCCCCCCCCCCCGAAATGTTGCTGTTACGTTACTGCTGTTTTGGGATAAGAAACTTTGACAATCGTGCGTTTTTGATGGACAGAATTTTTCGGGTTTTTCCTTTGGAAATACGCCAATGTTGATGAGTTATTCTGAAAGTCCATCATTCTCCTCTCTATCTACCAATGGATTGCTCGTGGCATACACAAGTGGAAATGTAATTTCCACCATAAAGAAAAAAAGGCTTCCTTATGTTATGCAAATAAACAATTACTTCGACGGAAAACGCTTGTATAACAGAGAAAATTGTAGAAAGCACTTTATTAAGCTCTGTTCTTCTTTTGGAAAACATGATGCGACAATTGCATGCTGCGGTCGGACCGGAAGTCAAACCATCTCATATAAAAATGGAACCACCATTCAGATATTCGAAAAATAACATGTTGTTACCTGGAAGCTTCGGGTTTCTTCCGAGGATGAGATACCGAAAATGTTTACTATTTTCCCAAATGTCGAGCAGTTGTTGAACAAAAAGCAATTATCTTTCGTGTTCTTAATCGGTTTGTTCCGTGAGCATAACCCTTGGATGGCTGGACAACACACATCATTTTGATCAAAATAACAATTTCCTCGGATGTGGAAAATAACAGTCATGTATAAATCACTTCGACTCCTATAAGTTACGTTTTTTAAAATAAATTATAAATTACGTTTCATTGGTGATTTCTATGTTTTTAAATTGTAATAATATAAAAAAAATCAATGTATTAAATTCTTTGAAAAATAAGATCTTCACCATAACAACTTTAAAATGATATTTATATTTTCATCCATCTGTCGCCTACAGCATTATCAGTAGATCTATCACTTACTAAAACAGTACAAATAACTATTTGCCTAAAATAAATTAAATTATGATTTGGATTCTAGATTAAATGTATACCTATCTTCATCGTCAATGGCGCAACAGCCCCATGATAGGCCTTTCGAAATATGATATGTTTAGCTTTTTACGAGGTAGGGTTGTTTGAGCTTTTCTCAACGGTCATATTAGATCGGGACCTACGGTTTAAAGCAGATTCCGAACCACTATAAACATCGTGGCACCGCCGAAACTCGGCAACTGAGATACCAGGGCCCCAGAGAGCTAGTCATTCGGACATTAGTCCTCACAACTTCATCATTATTAGGTATAAATAATATTTCTAGATTCATCAATGCGTCAACTACAGCATTATCAGTAAGAAAATCAATCAATTATTTAAAAAACAGTGGAAATAAGTATCCTTCATAAAATGTAAACACAATTATGATCCGGACTCTAAATTTCTACAAAAAAAGAATTAAAAGACTCTTTTTATTTACAATATAAGTCTCCCATCTATCATTGCTTCATTTACTAATGCTAATTTTCCCTTGAAAAACTCATGTTAGTAATTGTGTGTGGTCTTTGGTTTATATATTATCAAGAGCAAAATGAATCCAAACATGTCAAAAGAAATTTTAATAAAAAAAATTCATTTAGAAATCAGCAAACCAGCCAACAAAAATAGATAACTGAAATAAGAAAAATTGAATTGTGAAACTTTTGAGGGTAGAGGAGGAATGATGCTCACAAATTGAGGATTTCGACTTTGACGTTATTTTATCACTAATATTGAAAAGTATTTCTTATTTTATTAAAAATCGAAAATAATATTTTTAATCTATTTTGTTTGTACTATCCGTTCGACTATTTGATTATGATTGAAAATTTAACTCAACTGTCAATTCATTTAAATGAATTTTTTATTCTTAATTTTTAGAAGATTGGTAGCACACATATTATGTATCACATTTTCATTTGAATATTTATGATCATTTTAATATAGATCATACATCATTTGATCATATATCATTTGAATATTATCCATACATATTTTTTTTTTTTTTTGTACACCCCGGGGGGGGGGGTTAACCAAGGTGCTCCCTTTTCCAACCCCTTAATCTGTGTGCTGTAACGTAATGAAATACATCCGGTGTTATGGGAGTCAAAGAGGAAGGAAAGACGGAGGTTCCAAAATAGAGAATAACATTAAAAATTTGTAAATTTGTACAATTATGGGTTTAATTAAAAGCATTTCCGTCCGAAACATGAGACGTCTGCCTTTCATTAATTGAAAGTTTATAACAAATCTGCAACCAAAGGATTAAACATGCATTTTGAATGATAATATAAATAATACCAAACACTTACCAAATATTCAAAATAGGTAATTCTACTAAATAAACGAAAATTTATCAATAATAATTTTATTTTGATTATGGGTATCACATTCTCTGACTAAGGAGATTTTTTTTTCTAATGCAGCAGTCAAATACTCAGTCAGTTAACTTTTATGCCATAAGCAAGGCTGCACCGACATTACTCAGCACTACACAGGGGGTGCGTTTACTACAGTTTAAAGTGAATTCCGAACCACTACAAACACCCATGTTCCCGCCGGGACTCGAACCCGAAACCTGTGGTACCGAACGCCAGACACTTGGCCATCAGCCCCCTCTTACTAAGGAGATATACTTTGATTTCACTGAATTGTGAATAAAAAAAATTGTAAAGATATTAAAACTTTTAAAACATTGTAGAGAAAATTCAGAAATTAAAATGTGTTTCCGACTACTCTAAAGTGCAAACTTTTGAATATTTTCAATCATTTTGGTTCATTTTTGCAAGAATTTCTATAAAAAATAATAAAAACACCCGTTATCCACCAAATATTTTATAATAGTTTTTTTAATCAACATTGATATTTTGTGCTTACAAATTAAAGGTATTAGTAACTCAATATATGTTTTTATTAAAGTTTGTTTTTGTTAAACACTCAGTTCGAGATGTGTAAAAATTTCCTGTCGTTCAGAAATACAAATAACAAAATAGTAGCAGTATATTTCCATTAGTAATGTTCTTAAAATACAAAAATGTAAATAAAAAGAATTGTCCGCACATTATCATACAGCATAATAAAATTCCCTTGCGTTTGAAATGCGTGCGATTTAAATACTGCTAGTGGTTGTTAGTACATAGCTTGAGGTGACTTTTTTGACGAGATAATGGAAGGAATTTACTTACATTTAACTGAAATTGTGCATAAATTAGGGAGATATAAAAATATGGTTATGGAAAGCACGATATCATGTAATTGATTTGAATTTTTATTTTCAATTTAAAACTAGTTGTTGTAAAAGATGATTATATTTATTTTTGTTGGAGCACTATGTTAAATACACGATACACAATCTAATGTGTCACGTGATTTTTTCTCTTAGACTGAGTGGCAAAAAAAAACATACTAATGCTTGTATATTAAATTATAAATAAATAAATTGAACAACTGAGGGCATAGAAATTTTACGAAATACATCTTATAAAACATGCTGAAATAAAATTCTAGAAATTTCATATTTCTGAGCAGAATGTCTTAGAATATAATTTAAAAAAAATTCAGTACTTTATAACAAAATTTTTTCACGGCTATTTCTTAGGAATCGATATTTATTACCAGCAGTAAATACTTAGGACAGATACTTATTTGAAAACTTTCGAAGGTTGTTTTTTTTCCCTTCCAATTTTTTGATTAAAATGTTTTTATTTCCATAAAAAAAAAATTGTGATTTCAAATATAAAAGAAGTCAATTTTAATAAATTGCTGCTAGTAAAAATCCTAACAAGTACACAATGTATACATCCGATATCGTGCTCTGCATTCAAATAAGTATTTTCGTTATGGATTTTTACAGTGCGCGTGTTTAGATGCTCCGTAATTTATTAAAATACCGAAATTAGTTTAGCACTACAATTTTAAACCTAAATTTATTTATACTTTATTTCTGGCAACTTCAAGAGTTACTGAAATTGTGGTGCACTATTTTTGACGGTAAATCCCATTTCTTAAAGTACATCCTAGCCAAAAACTCCACTAAATCTTTAAGAAGAATACAAAAGGATTATATCCCACAGAACCTAAGAGGAAAAACTGATTCATTTTTATATCAAACGTAAAAAAAAATCGGGAAAATACCCTCGATATTGCTACAAACAAAATCAAGCAATTCTGACCAATAAACAACCCTTTCACTAGGTAAAAACCTTATTTTTTATCTTTTAAATTAAATAATAGAAGTAGTTCTGAAAAACTGCTCTAGTAATAAAATTTTTCAGACAAAATATGAACATTTTGCCAGGTAAACAAAATGTTACTATCTTGTAGAAGAATTCTACACAAATGATACGAAGTTTTAAGATTCGTTCAATTTTAAGAAATTTTACGATTAAGATATAACTAAAACAGGAACATCCATCGAAGCATTGTTTTGTAATGCAGATAAAAGCAGTTGAGAAAATAATACTAGATGTTTACCCGGAGTTTCTAAGGTATTTAATTACCCTATACTTTGTCAAACAGGTGAATGTAATGTGACAAGAGAATGAATGTAGCATAAATTTTACTGGGCCATTTTGCCTTGGCCATTGATAGAAGAGCCATTATTAGGGCAATAAACTAGAAAACACTCATAGAATCATCCTAAAACTGTCACATTCATAGATTCGTATAAAACTGCAATCCCGCTAATTAAAAGAAATACACCCTCAACTATATAGCTATTTAAAAGTTATTTATTAAGGAATGGGGAATATTCAACAAATAACTCTTAGTTATCTTAGAATACTCAACAAATAGCAAATTTTTTAATTACAATTATATAAATTGTAGAAAAGCCCTCCAACCTTACTGACTCTGAAGTGCTGGCCTTTCAATTATTTCCTCTTTTTAAATTAGCTGACCGGCGACCCGTCGATTATCTGCCCCACCCATTTACTGGCTAAAAAAATCAAACATTTTTTTTTTTCATCCATAGAAATTAAAGAGTTCATGAATATATCCCTAATTTCAAATTTATAACTCACTTTATTTTTTCGTATTTCTTATTAAATTCTATTTTTTAACAAACACAAAAAATAATTCATTAGAAATATATTGAAATTTTGACATTTTCGACGTTAGTTTTGGTACAGTTCATTAGAAGAAAAAAAGGTGAAAAGTGCATAGGAATCGAGAAGTACAAAAGAGAATTCTCGAACAGATGCAAAACATTAATTTATGGTTTGTCAAACTGAAATTTTTATTCAATTTTATGCATACAATTTAGAAAGAACCCACCGTTTTTTCAGAAATAATAATCATCTCGTTATATTTTAAAAATTAATAAATAATATTAACAAAGCTGTTTAAACAATGTTAAAGATATTTAACAGTTAATGTAAAAAATAAAATAATAAGAATTCTCTTTTGTTCATAAAGCGTGAATGCCAGAAATAAACACTAACTTAATTTCGAAATAGTTTCTGGCTGCGAATCGTCGTAAAAGACTTTTTTTCTATTTCTAAATGTATTTGTTGTTTTCAAATGGCAATCTGCTGGCGGCTGCCACAATTAGATTATAATTTCTAAACATAAAACACATGGCTTCAAGTCACTTAGATATTATATAATCATTTCAACTATCTGAATAATAGTATTAAATATATGCATTATATTAATTGATAATTATACAAACAGGAGAAATAAGAAAAAAATAGTATAGAGAGTAAAAAGAACGAATTTGAATATTGCAAGTTAGTTAGTAAATTCAATTACCTAGACTCAGAACGTTTTCTTTATTTTCATGCTAGTACGAATGGTTATCTAATTTATATTACTATTACTCGTAGATGAAATTTTTAGAAATAATATTTGCTGTATAATTCTGTTGTTGTTTAAAAATATCAGGTATTTTGATCTTATTCATTCACCATCCGAACAGTAAATAGATAGCAAAATCAGCGTTAACCAGGATCAGAATCCTAATATATAGCACCCATATTTTGTCACCAGAATTTTGATCCAACACACTGAAGGACGTCATCTAGGAGGTTGACGCCTTCCTGTCCTTACACTTGATTATAGTACGAAGAAAGGGCTTTCCAATCCACAGATTTTCCGATATAATTTTTCGGAATGGCTTTTGCTTGCTGGGTTTTGAACTTGGGTCATCTTCTATGGAAACCCAAAGCTTTATCCACCAAGCAACTTTAAATAACTATAATTAGTTACAAAGGAATCAATTAAAAATAATCTTTTTATTATATAGTAGTTAATTTTTCGGGGCCTGGTGGCCGAGTGACGATTAGCGATACGTAGTTCGAGTTCCGAACAATCGAGATCCCGAAGTTTTATTATATAGTTCGAGTTCCACAATAAACACTCCGACGGTGCCATGAATGTTTGTAGTGATTCGGAATCCACTTTAAACCGTAGATGCCGCTCTAATATGACTGTTGCGGGCAGGGTTGACAGCCCTGTGAAAAAAAAACATCTCCTGTCTCAAACTCTGCCAATAGACAGACGGTCTTGGACTACTAGGGGCTGTTACGCCAATGAAGAAGTTAATTTTTCAAGAGATATTAAATATTTAAGAAAAATAACCTTATTCTAAATCAATTTCATGTCAAAGTGATTTGTTTTAAAATCATTTCTTTTATCTTTTCAAGCTAATTCTAAATTAAACATGCCATTTAGCCTTTGTCTGGTTACCTTATGCCAAGGTGAGAACAGTCTGAAGGCTGCTATTTTATATGGTTGTATGGTTATTCTGTCATCATTTTTGTTGCTGTTGGCATTTTCATATTGTAATTTTGCTTACTGAGTCGAGATAGTTAGATTTTTTGGAGTAGATAGCAAAATGAAACAGAGTTTATTATTAAGGCAGAAACTCAACAATTAATTAAAACTAATTAAGATTATTAACAATTATAAACAATTAACATTATAAACAATTATTAATTCAACAACAATTAAACGACAAAACAAGTGTACAAATAATGGAAGATAGGCAAAATTGATATAGAAATGCAAAAGAGAATGCATAGAAATTAGAAGATAGCAAAAAAGAATGAGATAAATGCACCAAGAAATCAAAAACACGACCCCAGCTTCGAAGCCGTTATATAAGACTCAGTGAACTTCCGAGAAAGAGGTGCATGTTCGAAAAAACTCTGCTTCCTTCCGGTAACACCTTCGGGTTTTAAACGTCTCTGTGAATCGAGAGAGTACTTTTGACTCAAAGCAGTTGCTTTTCGCGAAATTCCTGCTTTTTTTTTTTTCTGGCAGCTTAGCCAGATCACTCGTTTGGCGACGTGTGAGTTTTTCTAAAGATGCAATTTATATTTGGTATAGTTTTAAAAATCATTTTACTCAGCAAATGAAATAACTTAAACAAAAAATAATCATTAAAACTAAAAAATAACCAATATCCACAAAAAAAAATTTTTTTTAATGTTTAACCTCACGATTAAAAAAATTAAGATACAAACTAAAAATTAGATATAACTGAAAAATAACCAATTAAAATTAACCAATATCCACAAAAAAATTTTTTTTAATTGTTAAATCTCATACTTAAAAAAAATTTAAGATAAATAATATATGAAAGAATTTTTTTTATACAATGTAGTATTCCCATTGCTTCCTATTATAATCTAAAAGGTTTTTTTTTAATTAAAATAAAAAAAGAATAAAAGATAAAAGACGACAACCCTTTGAAAATATTTTGTAAAAAAAAGGTATAATAACATAATCCCATCTCTACCAAAAGATCAACGAACTTTTAAACCTTGACTTCACCTTCATTACGAAGAGTTCAGAATTCTTTTTTATTACGTTTTATTCTTTTTTATCAATGTTGATGTCCTCCTGTCTGAGGCGTTTTCGATTTCCATATTCTTATAAAATTTAACGTCTTTTAAGTGTCAAAACTTTTTCCATTGTTGTTTTTCAATTGTCAGAGAAATAAGGAAGTGTTTTCAGAGATATTTTGCTTAATCGGTTTATAAATGGGCGATCAGCGATCATTTTTTCATCTCTGTTATTTGATGTGTGAGAATTAATTAATGTTTTTTTAATGTAATGAAAAACATTTTAATTCATAAAAATTGCTATATATTTTTAATATTTATTATTATTGCTATAATAGCATTATTGCTATAATTGCTATATATTATTATCATTTATTATTATTGTTATAATTTTAAAACATATTTTTCACCTCTATTAAACAGAGCCTAAACATAGTAATGTAATGAAATGATTCTTATTAGAGAATTGTTTCTGTTTAAAGTAATTTTTAAAAAAAAGTTAATTTCGCTTTAATAAAATTCATAATTCTACTAATTCATAATGATGCTAATTTCACTTTAAAAGGAAGATCATTTCACATTAAATAAAATATTTTTTTGTTCTAATGCAGCTGGCAAACACCTAGACAGCTTGGTCTTGTATGTCTTAAGGCAAACACTGCACAGACGTTACTCACTTTGCATGCATTACCCAGCGGGTGCGTGTAACTTGAAGATATGGAAGCGGAGTAACAATGCCCCCGCAACGCTCTACGATACTATTAGACAGGGACCTACGGTTTAAAGTGGATTCCGAACCACTACACACATCCATGACACCGCCGGGACTCGAACCCGAAACCTGCGGTACCGAGCGCCAGAGTGCTAGCCACTCGGCCATTCAGGCCCCCATTAAATAAAATATTAATGTGCATAAAGATTTCTTTTCTGCATGATGTTTCATCGTGGACCACTTAGCGAATAACATAAAAAGCCGACCAGCGACGAGTAATAAAGGAAGGACATTACCTTCCGGGAAGACATTTTAGGTGAAAGTGCGCCACATTTGCGAGTCGTGGGAAGGAAAATCAGAGAAATTCTGTCAGGCATATTGACTCTCGATTGAGACGCTCGTAAAATCAGTCTTCGTTTCTAAAACCCGTGACTGCAAAGTACGCAGCCAGCAGTATCAAACCTAGGCCCTCCAGGCTCACTAGCATTGGGCTACTGACGGTTTAAATATAGTAAAAGAATTTGTGTTCCGTACGTAAAGAACTCCGCCCACTGCTCACTTTATTTGAAAATCTCGCTGTTGGCATTTAATTGAGACCTTCAGTAAATGATGCTGAGTCTAAAACTCCGGTGAATAATGATGCTGAAGGATACGTTTATTCCAGAAAGTAATTTCCTCCACATACAACTTAAGATCAATGCATTTTTATTTTTATTTAATTATTTTGGCAGTTGTGATGTTTCCAATGAAATATTCTACTTCGTTGGCTTAACAACCCATGGCGGGCCAAATTCGTCTGCCTACTGGCAGATTTCGAAACATGAGATGCCCCCTTTTTACGGGGTATGGCTGTCAACCCTACGCTCTACAGTTATATTAGACCAAGACCTATGGTTTAAAGTAGATTCCGAACCACTACAAACATCCATGACACCCGCAGAACTGAAACCCGAAGCCTGTGACACCGAGCACCTGAACACTAGAAACTGGGCTATCAGGCCGTTATGTCTAAAATATATTCAACAAAAACCTGATTTTCACTCACGCTTCGCGTTAAAATAAGGATTAGCGAGTTTTCACGTGTTATAAAAGTTCCCCATAACTTAATTTGAATAAATCAAAGCAATCAAATACTGCAGCGACATTGATTTTTTTGGTCTGAAGTGTCCAGTAGGAAGGAGAAAATATGAATATGAACCCTTTTTTAATTCTTCACAATGATTTTTTTTTTTTACTAAATGATTGCATTTGTTAGGCAAGCAGGCGGCAGAAGGATTCATGGAGAAAATCTTTCGAAAAATAAACATTTTATGAGAAGAAATATTTAAAAAAATTATTCTATAACTCTTTAATTATGAAAAAATTTAATAAATAAAAATTGGCATAAAAATCCATATATTTATAGAGTTTTAAAGTAATTTTTATTAATCTGGCATAAAAGACAACACATTAGTTATTTATTTATCTATTCTTCTTAGATTATTTTAATTTTTTGTTTTGGGGAAAAAATATTTATTCTAATTTCAGAAAAGAGTTTATTTCCGGGCCGGTTTGTTGCTTTTCCGTTAGTTTAAATTTATATCCCTAATACATGTTATCTTTTTATTTATAGCAACATTTTACCATAAAAAACACATTACTTCATTTACAAAATGCAAATTCAATATTCACGATCAATAGGTCACACCATTTGCATGCATTTCTATTTGTTTTTTTTTATCCGATTAACAGTTATGTAAAAGTAAAGGGAAAAAGGCCAAAAATGTTTAACAGTAACAAAATCAATCTAATTTATTTATTTGCAAAAGAATTTAAATCAAAAAATCGTAAAAAATAAATTGATCTCCGATTCAACAAGACAAACAAGGTTGTGAAAAAAACTGCAAGACATCTTCTCCACGCTCGTGCCAGTGGGTGTGGTTGGCATTTATTTATCCCAATGTAACCTTTGCGATAGCTTATTTGGATAACGGTTCAGAAAATAAATATGTTTCGTCCATTACCTAAATTAGTTTCAAAATAATGCAACTATTTCAGAGTCCATCTGTTTCGAGAATTCTATTGAACCACTACGATTGTAAAAAAAACAGTTCTAGGAAAATAATAAATACAGTAATTGAACCAGTAGAAATCAAAGGGGTCGATATATCTTTGTCAAGATTGGATTTAGGATTGGAGGGAGATAGACATCCTATTCTTGTATTATTTGAAACATTATATAATATTAGTAAAAAAAAACATTGTGTTACTAGTAATATTAAATTTGATAAACTTGGAATTCTTCCATCTGAATGATTCATTTTCATGCGCATAAATAAAATTCACCTGAATTGAATTTTACATTTTGTAAATCATTTTCACAACATATCAAATATATAATGTTAAAAACAATAAAAGTTAAAAAGGCATCTCATTTAACATTAAACCAAAATAATATTTTATTTTGTATTGTGTTGCTTGTTTTTTCTTATCCCACTTGGTCGAAAGCAACATCTACACCAAGTCCAAGAACCAGTGTGGTCTCATGGACGGAGGGAAATGGAAGGCAGCTTCTGTTGTGATGGAGCAACCGCAAGTAGAAGTCTGACTTGGCTCCATGACGCTGACTTTTTACGGGGTAGGGTTTTCAACCCTAACTTCTACAGTCTTGACCGGAACTGCGGCTTAAAGTGAATTCCGAACCACTACAAACATCTATGACATCGCTGAGATTCGAACGCGAAACCTGTGGCACCAGGAGCTAGTCATTCGGCCGTCAGGCTCTTTCTATATTGTAAAAACAATTTAGAAACTAGGTCACTAACTATATTTTTGTGACTAATCTTCAGTGTAACCTTCGGAGTAACAATACACCCGCAACGCTCTACGATCATGTTAGACCGGGACCTACGGTTTAAAGTAGATTCCGAAACATTACAAACTAACATGGCACCGCCGGGACTCGAACCCGAACCCTGTGGTGTATGTATATAGATAATAGTTCTTCATAAAAAAGTGTAACTTTCAGAAAACTATTCGTTTTCTATATTAATCTATAATTCTCTATACTTGCATTAGTAGCAAGTGCATATGAGTTTACAATATTTTATCACATTTCAACTGATTATAAAACCATCTTATTTTTATAAAAGTTCTCAGTTCACATGTTTTCTCATTCTACATTTTCCCTTAAAATTTAGATTGTGTTATAGAAAAATATTTATTTAATTTATATTCAGCATTTAAGTTCTAAAAAAGGTCAAAGATACTATCTATTATTTACTTTAAAAGGTTAAACAGTTATTAAAGACAAAGCTGATGTGCATGTTTATCAAAAAAAAAAATTCATTAATATTAGAATAACTCACTCGTAAAACACAAATAAATAGCAAATTAAATAGAATAATAGCTGGGAATTGTAAACAACTAACTTATGAATAGAAAAATGTTTATTCGAACTTTTATGGGAAATATCTATAGAAAATTGTTGATGCTCATAAATTCTTGATTGACTATAACGACCTTCTCAATAAAGATTGGAAAGACGTCAACAAGTTATTTACAGTAAAGTATAATAAGAAACCCTTAAAGATCCTTCGGAATTTCTTATCTTATTAATAAGTTTTATTATTCAGGATTCGTGGGGAATTTTTCCGAATTTTCTGGCGTATAATCAAGCTGTTTTATTATGAACTGAACAACATTGGGATGGTTATGCAATAAACGCAGAAAAACATCTTCAGTCACGTAGGAACCTAACTAAATCTTACTTCTTGGTTGTCTGATAAAAAAAAATAGAATTTATTTATGTAGTAAGAAAATTAAAAAGGAAATAATTTCATTAGTTAGACTCAATTGTATCCTTACAGAATCAGAAAAAAATGAAACCATAAAAGGTAAGAAAATATTTTCGTTCATTCTTAAGTGGATTTCGAAATAAAATCTAGAAGAATGAAATTGAATTTTTATTTCGTCAAATTTTAACAGAGTTAGAAAAAATATATCTAACTACTAAAATCAAAAAATAAGTAAATAAATATAAACTTTTTAAAAGGAAAAATATCAGGAAAGAAAATAACTGAGGGCAATGAGTGTGATTGCGAAAGAATCTCACTTATTGCTTACTGTCATATCGTTGAACCTTAAAGTTGTTTTTCAAACATTGTAACAACTGAAAGCTGTATTTTCTTAGTTACAGAATATAAGTTTCTTTTTAAAAATGCGATTTTTTTTTTCAAAATTCTTTGTCTTCAGTGTTTTGAAATGTTCAACTTTTCAATTACTTTTTCTTGTGTTATACTTTATACTTTTCTTGTGTTATACGTATACGTATAGCACATAAAATCTCCAAAAGTATTTTAATGAAATTTGTACGAATGTTATTATATTACTAAATAATTCTGTCCATAAAAAGGACAAAAGAAGGCGAAATAGTTTTTCTAAAAACTTAATTTAGATTAAAAAGCAGTTTTTCATAAGATTTATTAAAGTTGTAAATTGAATAAGGATTTGTTAAATAATTACATAATTACATGTAAAAGCGCATTTTTCAGACATTTTGTGTTATATAAATAAGTAGATTGCAAAAAACATGTGGAAAAGAAATAAATATGTAGCAAATTATATAACGGAGGGCCAAATATCATTGATTGTTTATCTTCTCAAAATTGACTTTTTAACGGAATATTTCAATTATTTTAACTATTATAATGGGACAAGCAAAATAGACTTTGTGAGTTTAGGAATTATTTATTTTATAGTTACATTTTTTATTGCTTGCATTTGTCTATATTATTTATATTAGTTTAACGCAAATAAGTATGTTATTTTTAGCTTTCTTCTTCAACATTACATACTTGAAAATAGAAATAAATAATAAATATAATATAATATTCAATTTCGGTAAAATAACGATTATTAGTTCTACTTCGTATGATATAAAAAGGACTTTCATAACTTTGATATACAATTTACTAGCGTTGTTATTGTATTTCTATCGAGTCCCAATCCTTAATCGGCACTTAATAATATTGTATTAACTCTCAGATGTCGTTAGTTTTGGTGATCAACAGATTATATTGTACAACTAAATCAACATAAAAACTGAATAAGTCTTCTTCTATCCCGCCCTATGTCCTAATCGATATCATAGAGTCATCTCTTGGGTAGATCCAATTGAGGAAGAGATTGCAGTCTTGGTACCATTCCACTTCATTAGAATTATCAGGTTGTAACGGAAGATCAGTTTATTTTTTAACTGAAAACATAGCCATATTATACTATATATTTAAAGTTAGCTTTAGTATAAAATTCATTTGATTTGGCTTTGTAAAAATTAATCTAACTACATTTTAACCTCTTTCTCTTGCTTAAGTCCTGCCAAAATGATCATGTTAGCTTCTAAAGAAATGGTTATTGGATGGCACAAGATCTGGAGAATAGAGTCAGTGAAGCATAATTTCCCTGCCGGATTCTTCTTCTGGGGGATTCAAAGTACTGAGGAAGTTGTTATTGTAATGTTGCAGGATGACTGCTTTTTTTATTTACCAATAAATGCCGCTTTCTGCAAAAATGCATCTTGGTTGCTGACAGCAAGCTTAAGCGGTTTGGTTGAAACATAACTCACAATGAACAACATTTTTCGTATCCCACCTTGTACTATCTTCTTTAGATGCTGGCCTCTTCCAGATTGTTGGATAGGCCATGAACAACGGCTAAACCCCTATTTTTCGAGCTTATCTTTATTATAGAGAATCCACTGATTCATCACACATAATCAGATGTTGACTCGATGTTTTCATATCTTATCCTTCAAAATAGATAAAACATCACAGCCCGGTATTTGAAACGATATATTGACTTCATTTTGGAAAACTGTCATTGAAATAGAAAGATATATGGGTATTTTCTCTGGTTTTTTCACCCATAACATTTAAAAATATTTATAAAATAAACTCATTCTGTCTTCTTTACGAATAAACAAGCAGGTGTAGTGTACCTTTAAACACATTCTTAAAATAATTGAACAAGAAGTAGACGATCGAACTGTTATGGATCTAATGCGTTAGTGTTGACTTTCGTTTGATGTCTCGTGAGAATTACTTTCCGATTAGAATACTCCCGCATTCTCTCCTTACCGGAAAAGGCCTGGCTGTTAATAGTTTGGCAGAGAAAACAACTATCCCGCTTAGAGTTTGCTTCTGCATTTGTTTTCTATTTTCTCTTTTGATAATCGGAAAAGTTGTAGTTTATAGTTTTTTAGTATTATTACTTTTTGCACATTAAAATTTTTTTAGCATTTCAGAATTCGAAGAAGTGACTCGCAAAGATTGAGACAAAACAGCAAACCTAGCCAATTCTTGAAACTTCAGGGTCAGATTTACGAAAGTGGAAAACATTAAGAAACACTATAGGACTGATTAACAAACACTGTAAGGCAATTGAAAATAATAAACTGACAGGCGTTTTGGAAATGTTTAAAAGTAATGGATATATGGGTATTTTCAATGACTCCATTATCTGTAACACAAATGTGAACCAATTTTCATTAGAAATATTTAAAAGAAACATTTTTTCCTCCTTCTTTAAGAGTGTAATGTATTCGTGAAACATTAATCGTGATATTGAATTTGCTATAAATTTGAGTTTGAAAAAAAATATTACGTCTTTTTAGAAGTTGATGATCTGAAATGCTTACATTTTTTTTTAATATAGATGGACCTCATATTCCATTTATGCCTACTACAAACAAGCTGACCGACGAATGATGACAGAAGAATATTTACCTTCCAGTAATACTTTTAGGGGCAAATGGACAACATTTGAACGTCGTACGAAGAATTTTCCTGGTCACACAAGCCAAATTATTGATTTAAATTAATTATTCCATACAATTGGATTTAATTATGAATTTAAAAACGTTTATGTACCGATAATCAATTAATATATAATTCAAATAAATAGTTGTATATTTAAAAAAATCTGATAACATTTTGCATCATTTTCAAAACAATTTGTTGAATAAACTTAAAAAATCAGTCAATTTAAAATTATTAACTAATAATACTGGTTAATTCTTATTTATTTTTGTTCGTAAATTTTTTAAAAATTAATTTCCGATTTATTTCATTTAGAGTTCTAATTAAATTAAGAACATGCTTTAAAAAAATGACAATCCCAAAATCTGTTTTATAGGTAAGATAACTATTGAACCTATAACTATTTAACTAACCTATAACTATTAAATTATTTTTGTTTAAATCAAGCCAATATCCGGCTGTTTATGTTGAAACTAATTTCTTCAGTATTATATGCAAAACAGAATTTTTTTTATAAAAAAAAACTATTCTACTACAGAATTATTTTTATAAAACTAAACAGCAACAATTTTGAAAGAACCTTTCGCAAACTAAAAAATACTTTAAAATTTCTATTTTCACATATTCTGATGAAATTACATCTCAGCTACTAAGAGCCATGAGAGTTTCGTTTGAAACAAAATTTGAAGCATGTTCCGAAATAGAACGAGTATTCTTTCCTTGCTTTCCACCTACTCAAATTCGAAAGAGAAAATCGCTGTTGCAATTCAATTCATAAATATCATTTCACAAAAGATACGAGGGATGAATACAGTTTTTCTATTTATATACTAAAAAGAGTTCTTAAATATTAAAAACGAAGCTAGATAACCAAAGCTGCTTACGATAAACTCACAAACAACATTTGAAATGTAATGTGCTGAATTTTTTTCTTCTTCGTTACCAATTCTATTTTTTTTTTTTAAAAACATCATTCGCTTAAATTTTTAAAGGAGGAATTATCAATCCAAAAAAAAAATTAATTAGTAAATCTTGTAGAGTAATTTTTATAGTACTTTGGGTAGTTCTTGTTCTAATTATATATAGACTAAATTAAAGGCATCGTTAAAATATTATTTAAATGAGTAAAGAATAAACGGTAGCAGTTTTTTATTGTATTAAATAAATAAACATTTGTTGATAAATATTGAATATTTTATTTCGATATTTAAAGAAGAATTTAAGGAATAGAAACGAAAACAGTTTTTCATGTTCTAAATTGTGAATATGTTTAACAGAAAATAATTTTATTCGAGAATATTTTATCAACGATCTTTTCAATTAAAATAATTTTTAATAATGGATTCAAATTCAAAATTGCTTTAAAACACTATAAGTTACTATTAAAAAATAAAATAATTTACTATGTGAAAATAAAATTAAAAAATTAAAATTGTATTTATGTAAAACATTTTTTTTTTTTCCTAAAAACAAATTTTAATTTTGTATAAAGTAACAACGTAGCAAAAATATATTGTGCATTTATAATTTTTAAAATGTATCAAAACATTTCATTTTATAAAGAATAAATTTAAAACCCGTTAACAATGCTGAAAATTCTTATTTAAATTGTAATTTTAAAAAAATTAAAATTAAAATTAAATTTTGTGTGAAACATTTTTTTAAGAAAGAAAATTTAAATATTATTATACAAAGTAACATTACGGTAAAATTATGTTGTTCTTTTATATTCTAAAACTTTATATAGATCAAAATTTACATTTACTAAAGAATACATTTGAAAACCGATAACATTGTTCAAAATTTATGTATATGTTTAAAATGTTTATAATTTTTTTTTAAAATTATATTTCATAATTTTATGTTTTTCTCATACCGCATATACCATGATCATATCATTTCTAATATATATATATATATATTTGCAGTTTTTGTAATTTTTTTTTTTTTTTTTATTACCAGCAAATAGCCAGAAACACTTAAATGTAAAGCTTTTTTTGCAGTCATTCGATTTAGATAATGACTTTCCTCTGGAAATAATTTCACACGAGAAAAAGATCAACATTCTTTTGTTTTGAAGTTTCCAAAGAGACAAGTAAATATTTCACAAATGATTTGAATCTACAGTTCATAATATTTTGCGTACGAAAATCACTGGGTAGTGAAAAAAGAATCCTTTTTTCAGTTATAAATTTTTAAATAAGAAATTTTAAGTACTTTTCTCTTTGAAAACATTTTATACCTCAAAAAAAAAAATATGTCGAAACTAAAATATCTCCCAGGATACTAAAAAAAACATTGGAAAATAACATAAACTCACGCACAATTCATGCATCTGTACACTCCATGTTAAAATCCTAACTCCATTCCAATTTTAAATACTGCTCTCTTTTATTAAAGCAATACGAACAAAACAAAAGATTTTAAATACACACTGGTAATAAGTATATACAACAGATAAATTTCACACAGAATCAATCCATTTTCAAAAATGATATAAATCTGAGTTTGGAAACAAAATTTATTGGTTTTGAAAGTATAGTAGTTTTTTCATAATTAGCAATCATTACTTACATTCGTAAGCTATCATTTGAAATGTCTTCTTCTTCTTTTTTTTTTGCCATAATTGTTTTAGTTTATTCTAACACAAATGTAGTTGTTAAATATCTGAATTAATGAATATACCAGAACTTCCTTTTTCGAATAAAACCCATCCTTTACACGATCTTTAACATAATTTAAAGTTTGAAAAATTCATGAATTATAATAAACCATTTTTTGATATTGATTTTAAAAAATGTTAATTTTGTTATTATTATTAAAAGGTAACTGGAGTTACTAGTTATTATAACCAATTACTTTTAAAATGTGTACATGATTTATTATTGTAGCGAATTAATAACTTCGTTGAAAATTTTTTTAATTTTTAATAACCCATTCAATAATTTCAAATATTTTTAGTCTGATGTTAATTAAATTTATTTTAAAATTAAAATTTTTATAAAGAATAATTAGAAGGTGTCTATGTAAATATGTAAGAAAAATAGTGAATTTCACAACTAAAATAATTAATAATACTAAAGTTGTTTTAAAATACATGTTTTTCTTTTTTATTTCTAAAAATAAATTAATTTTTTATCAAAATTGTTATCCATTTAGAAACCAATCGCATTTTATATACGTTATACTTATATCTTTAATAAATTAGAATAAAGAATTTTTAAAGTATTCGATCAATTATTATAGGTGTATTTTTTTTTTTAAATTAAAGGTTTTGCTGAAAACTAAAAATATTCTTACATTTAAGCATAATAATTTTGTTTTAACTAATAATAAAATTTTTAAAAAACATTTTAATTTTAAAAATTCATAACTCAATTGTCTCCTTATTCCAAAATTACATTTAATTCAATTTCATCTGAAAATTCGTTGTTGAATCTTGTTAGTTGTTTATTTTTTGAAATAAAAATAAATTAAAATGTTATTTTCTAAAAAACATTTGTAGCATCAAGGAAAAAACAACTTTTTCCTATAAATGTAAAAGTTTTCATATTTTTGAACTTAAAAAATTAGAATTAAAAATAAAAACAAATAGAACAATTTCCTTAAAAATGCTATAGAAGTAACCCCATATTTTTACGAATCATTGTAGATAGAATAAATCTAAAGTAATCTTTATGAATTGTTTAAAAACAGATCGTTTATTTCAATCCAATTCATATTATATTTGACAAAAAAAATTTAATTTAAAATTTAAATTAAATTATTTAAATTTTGAATTAAATCTAAATATTATATTTAAATTTAATTTATAAATTCATTTTTTTATTTAATCTAAATATTTAATTTATTAATTTTTTTTTATTTAACCTTAATATTTAATTTAAATTAAATTAACTAATTTTTTTATTTAAACTGAATATTTAATTTATTAATTCATTTTTTTTATTTAATCTAAATACTTAGTTTTTATTTAATCTAAATATATTTAAATTTAATTTATTATTTAATTTTTTCATTTAATCTAAATATTTAATTTAAATTTAATTAATTAATTTTTTTTTTATTTAATCTAAATATTCAACTTAAATCTCCTTTTTTAAATAACAGAAAATGATAATTTATCAACAAAACAAATGTTATAATTTACTCAATTTCCTCCATTAAAAGTTCTAATGCCAAAAATAATTAATTAGAAAAATTAATAGTGTATAATAATTAAATTAATCTCTTAATTTTAATAATTTAAAAAATTTTCAGAGGACTCAAATTTTATTGATCTAACGAATTTTAAGAATGTGAATTTGAAGGGAAGTAGGAAGTAATTTTGGATTTGGATTTTTATATCCAATAATCAAGAACGAAATCCAATATCCAAATAATACATATTTTTATTTATAAAATATGTATTATTTCGATATTGGATTTTTATCTTAATACTCTTTTAGCCCCTTTTACTTTTTAATTTAAACATTTCAATATTGTTTTAATAACTCTTTAAAATTTATCTAATGAAAAAGAAACAGAAGAGAATTCTTACCTCTCAGTAAATGATAACAAGAAAATGGCGAAGAAAAGAAGAATCCCGTCCAGATTTTTTGTTCCTGTCGAACACCTGCCCAGAGAAAAATCTTGACGCGGTTCCTCGCTCTCCTCAGACGATTCTAAATCAGACGATTTTACTCTATACGAAGGATTGGAACGATCTACGCTTGCTCTGTGTGACGTCATCTTCAATTGTTCTTATTTTACACAAAGCACAGCTGTTGCAGCATAGTTATGATATTCTTTTAAAAATAATCGATTTCGAGATGTTTGACAATTAGTAATTATTTAAATTCGATTTTATATCATTTGAGGTATGTTATGCTAATATTTTGAAACGATTTAAAAATATAATAATAGTTTATAAATATAAAAACAGTTGATGAATTTTTATCAGTTTCAAAAGAAAACTAACTCATTCCACTTTCATAAGCTTCAATTTAATTTTTAGATTTACATCAAAACTTTTATGGAATCTAAAATAACGAAGTCAATTTATAATTATAATTTTATTAAAAATATCTCTAATTTAATTTTTTCTCTAATATTCTCTTATTAAATATCTCTAATTTTAATTCCTTCAAATTACGAAAATTTTTGAATCTATTTTAAATCCATTGGAAAATCATATAATTTTATAGAAATTCTGGAATATTCCAGTTCCATCACTGATTTAAAATTTATACCTAAAAAAGATGCTAATTAAATTTTTATCGTCGTTTCTAATAAAAAGTACAAACAAATTTCATCTCAAATAAAAAAAAATAATTTCTCTCGTTAAATCTTTTTTTTATCCTAATATTATTATAAATAAATACTGCTCTCAAAAAAATATTATTTTCGAGTATTCTACGATAGGTACTTAGTACCTGTTGATACTCGAGCACCGTTTTTCGATAGAATGTTATTCCTTTGAGATGCTGGAGAAGGCGAAGACGCAATGAATGGGATGGAGTTAGAGCACTTTCTGATCTTCTTTGGCGCTACTGCAGCGCCATCTCTGAATTTGACGAAAGAACTGTTTCATTATAGTCTCCGAATAACTGTTTTGTTCTCTTTTATTATTCCTCCTTTTTTTTGTTTTTATTTTTCTATTTCTTACATATATTTATCGTTTCTTTATTTTGAATGTTTGTATTGCATGCCAACTAACTTATGAATCATATTTAAATGTACTAAAGCAGGTCTCGCCTTGAATATTTTTGCGGCCCATGAGATTTATCACACTTTTACAAAATATATTTATTTTATAATTGCCAAAGTAGTGAAAACCAATATATTAAAAAAATGCTTTATATGTGCATTCATATATTCAAAATTACATCAAATATGCAAAAGAAATAAGAAAACTTACAGCTGCTTTTGAAAGCCGATTCAATTATTTAGAATTAGACAAATACAACAGAATTTTTGGAACATAGTCATCTCCCTTTTATGTTGAAATCGAATAGGCCTCAGAATATCACGAAATGGAACTGGTTGACTTACAATGCTATATTAAATTAAAACACATTTTTGAAACATCAGAAACAAAAATAGATTTTAACAACACTTGCGTCCCAAAACAAAAATTTTCCAATTTGAGAAATCTGGCACAAAAAATTGTCAGCGCTTAGGGTTCAACTTACACCTGCAAATAGTTTTTTTTTTTTTTTTTTCGAAAATGAAATTGACCCAACACAAAACTTCGCTCAAACATAACGAACTCTAACCTGCAACACCCATTACGATGTGCAACATCCAAATTGAGATTTGCAAAAGAATGGAGATACAAATATCACATTAATAAAATTAATATTTTTTAATGATTTCATTTATATTTATTTGTTTTTTTTTTATTTCGTTTTTATTTATTTCATTTATATTAATATATTTTTTATAGTTCATTTTTAGTGTTATATCTTTCTTTACCATATGCGTTTAATATAATTATTATTATACACTGAAGTGACAAAAGTCATGGGATACCTCTTAATATCGTGTCGGCCCTCCTTTCGCCCGGCGAAGTGCAGCAACTCGACGTGGCATGGACTCAACAAGTCGTTGGAAGTCTTCTGCAGGAATATTGAGCCATGCTGTCTCGATAGACGTCCATAATTATGAAAGCGTTGATGGTGCAGGATTTTGGGCACGAACAGACCTCTCGATGATGTCCCATAAATGCTCGATGGGATTCATGTCGGGCGATCTAGGTGGCCAGATCATTCGTTGGAATTGTCCAGAATGTTCTTCAAACCAATCGCGAACAGTTGTGGCCCGGTGACATGGCGCATTGTCATCCATAAAAATCCCATCGTTGTTTGGGTACATGAAGTCCATGAATGGCTGCAAGTGATCTCCAAGTAGCTGAACACAAGCATTTCCAGTCAATTTTCGGTCTAGTCGCACCAGAGGGCCAAGTCCATGCTGTGAAAAAACAGCCCACACCATTACGGAGCCACCACCAGCTTGAACAGTGCCTTGCTGACAGTTTGGGTCCATGGCTTCGTGGGGTCTGCGCCACACTCGAACCCTACCATCAGCTCTTACCAACTGAAATCGTGACTCATCGGACCAGGCCATGGTTTTCCATTCATCTAGGGACCAACCGATATGCTCACGTGCCCACGAGAGTCGCTGCAAGCGATGTCGTTCTGTCAGTAAAGGCACTCGAGTCGGTCTTCTGCTGGAATAGTCCAAGAACGCCAAATTTCTCCGCACAGTTCTAACAGACAAGTCCCTTGTACGTCCCACATTGATTTCTGCGGTTATTTGACGCAGTGTTGCTTGTCTGTTAGAATTTACGACTCTTTGCAGACGTCGCCGGTCTCGGTCGTTAAGTGCAGGCGGTCGACCACTGCGCTGTCCATGGTGGGATGTTATGCCTGAAATTTCATACTCTCGGCACACTCTTGACACATTGGATCTGGGAATGTTGAATTCCCTAACGATTTCCGAAATAGCATGACCCATGTGTCTAGCTCCAACTAACATTCCGCGTTCAAAGTCTGTTAATTCCCGTCGTGCGGTCATCATCACGTCAAAACCTCTTCACATGAATAACTTGAACAGAAATGAAAGCACTGCGAAAGCACTGCGCATTTATACCTGTTCTACGCGATGATACTGCCATCTGAAAATTTGCATATTGCTATCCCATGACTTTTGTCACTTCAGTGTATTATCTATGCTTTCATGTAAGAATAATAGTGAACGGGTGACCACCTGGGAACACTGCGTGCCGTTGGCAAATTTGGGACCTGAATGGCCGAGTGTCTAGCGCTCTGGCGCTCGGTGCCACAGGTTTCGGGTTCGAATCCCGGCGGTGCCATGGATGTTTGTAGTGGTTCGGAATCCACTTTAAGCCGTAGGTCCCGGTCTCCTATGACTGTAAGAGCGTCACGGAGCAAAAGTCAGGCTTCTACCTACGGGTGCTCCATCACAACAGAAGCTGCTTCCTTCCCCTTCAATCATGAGTCCATATGGGCTCGTGGGCTTGGCCAGCCAAGTGGGATAAGAAACAATAACAAACATAATAGTGAACACAATAATAATAACTCATTATGTTTCAAATTTTCACTCCAAAAAAAATGTCTATAGAGGGTTTAAATCTAATAGGGGGGTATATAATTTTACATGCGGCCCGCGGAGTGAGGATGCATTTCCAAAGTGGCCCACAAGATCATTTCAGTTGGCCACCCCTGTATTAAAGTATGTTTAAGATATATGGAAGGAAATATATTTGATTTTAAAACAAATTCCTTGGGAAACATGAATATTATTTATTTTTATTAATATTTTAGTAATATTTATTTATTTTCTTAATGCTTTCTTAAGAAATGTGAATTTAAATGAACTATTATAATTATATATAATACATTAATAATTATAATTATATACATATATATATATAGTTATTATGTATTATTATACATTATAGTTTATATAATGCAAGGTTATGGAAACAGTTATAAAAATCTCAATATAGTTTTCAATTAAAGAATTTTTAAATAGATAATTTTTAGTTTAGTCATAATAATTTTTATTTTTATTTAAAAAATTGTCATATTAGTTTTAAATTATTGAAATAAAAACTGACATTTGTCGAATTTTTTTTTTTTTTTTTTTTTTTTTTTTTTTAAAAAAAAAAAAA